>APFE030645938.1:6732-43984 GCA_000404065.3 Pinus taeda
ATATATATATATATATATGTATCTATATTATTTTGTATCTAAAGGAATTAACAATTGGACTAATCTCTTACTCTTTTATTCATGTAACATGAGTTGATTCCAACCACTACCACTATAACTTCCTTGTGCTTAGGTATGCCTCTTCCTTAGGCATTAGTCAATTAGTGAGATTTGAAACTTAGACAAAAAACTTCATTTTCAGGGGCATTGCCAATTGATCTATCCCGACGGACTATACTTTTTCTTTTCATAATTAAAATACTTCACATTACTTTAGAAGGAAAAATTACATCATAGACACACAAACGACAACAAGGAGGAAACTCATCTAGACCTCTCACATCATATGGAAATAATATATACTAATAAAGCTAAAAACATAAACCCCATATTGTTATAGGCCAAGGAACCTTCATATTCATTTAGGAGTCTAGAACAAAAGCGAGAAATGAAAACAAGTACCTTAACCTTATGCTTGACAACGCCATCAAAAAGAGGTACAGAGAGAAACGACCCATACACCACAAAAGGAGAATCATCATACAAAAAGGAGAGGACACCATCAAGATGAGACCCCCCATGCCATCTCAAACATTTTACCTTAATCCAAAAAGACTTCATGTCAAAGGATAAACATATTACTTTAAATGCTTCTAAAATAAAAGCCAGCTTTAATGACTTCATACCATAGGAGAAAACTTGGAACCACATGGTTGTGGACCTTGTTATCACCCCAAGAAACTCTCCAAGGTTGTATCTCAGAGATGCTCGGGAACATTACAAACTCAACAAAATGTTGGAAATGGATGAATGGAAGGTCTCATGCATATTTAAGCCAGATAACCACTTCTACTATGCTTAACTCTAGACATGGGTGAACACCCCGAGACTACAAGGCTTTAGACCGCCAATTACTCACAGTTTAAGGAATAGGTGAACATGGAGAATATTGACTGCACCAACACATGCAAAAGACCATGTGATGGCCGGCTGCAACCAGTAAAGAGGTCTGAAAATCTATTTCTTAATACATAGACAGGATGACAGCTCTCTGGCACTAAGTAAAAAGAAACCTACATAACACATTGAATAATACATACAAGATTCCAACACAGAGGTGGGATGACAGCACCTCTAATGTTAAATATCAAGATCACATGAATAAATGTATAACATGCACAACCTAGAAGAAAGAATAAGTGGAAAGTGAGCAATTAACAACAAAAGAAGCTTGTATTAGCTGAAAATGAAGACCAGACACTACAAGTATCACAGTAGTTACAGTCCCAAGAAGTTGAACCTTACATCAAAACCAAAACCATCAACCCTGATTACATCTGTTTTATGGGTATATATAGAGGTTGATTACCAAAAATTATGCTATTCTATGCCTGGAGGGGTCATAATGGACCACCAACCATATTAACTATCTAGAATGGGCCTCTGCCTCAATCTACTGCTTTTATGAACAAAATTGATTCTTTTTGATACTCTGTTGTACTTCTCGATGAGTTGGAGTGTAAAATGTATGAAATTCCATAACTGCTAGTTGTGAATTTCTTCTTTGGCGTCGTCCTTCTAATCCTTTGGTCATACTAGTTTTGAATGAAGTAGTTGAAGAGTAACTGTGCGAGGTACAGGTAAGTAGCCACCTTCGTCCCTCGGGAACACAAAACAATGAAGTGTAGCGTAGTGCATGGTAGGTAGATGATCTCGTCAACGTAGCGAAATCAGCCACCGGATTAGGTGAATGGATGATAATGATCTGTTGGCGAGAACATTTGAGTAGTGGTGGGAGAAAATAGATGAGAACTGTTGGATCGCAGGTGGATAGATCTGACGGCTATCGGGCGTAGGAGATGTGCGAAGTTTAAGAGCGGGGGACAGAGTACAGATGGTAAGCAGTATTTCCCGCACCACTTATGAGGGCCAGGTGGTATTCATACGCGGCCCCACGATCACGCTTAGCACACGACGCATGGTGGATGGGACACGGAGAAAACCATTTTCCTCGTGGGTTACTGTGCGAGCAGGTTTCAGAATCGGGAGCAGCAACTACCATCAGATCACAAGGCAGGGATGATCAGACGGTGGGAACATGATGACATGTTAATCAAGCAGGCAATTGGTGGAGACCGTTAGATCGGGGCATAGCAAATCAAATGTTGCGATGACGGTTGATGATGGGTTACGGAGGCACAAGAGCACATAGTCATGGTCTTATGGGTCTAGACTTTGTGTTTTGTGATCAAGGGTTGGGGGCTAAATAGAGGTTATGTTGGGTTTCAAAGAGTTTGAACAGGGAATGGAGAAGTTTTAGGTGGAAAAACAGAGATGGTGGGGCTGTAGAGTGTAAGGCAAATGAAGGAGAAGGGAGGAAAATACTACTGAGATCTGCCTTTTCTGTATAAACACATGGCCGAGCTGATATTTGGTCCTCCAAACACTAAAGTACATAGCAGAGCTAACGCTGGCTCCTTCTGGGGATGAGATCCTCCCTGTGAGGTCTCAAGAACTTGCAGACCATTGCCTTTCCGAATAAAACCAATTAGCAAACTTCCTAGGGTTCCATTTGGCATGGAGTCTACCTGAACCTACACTAAAAATGATAAAAATAAAATATTTACAACTTTAAGGCCCAAAGACCTTAAATCACATAAATTTTCAGAAAACGCCCATTAACTGGGCCATTAAAAACTGTTTCTCCTCCCATACTTTGCAGTAGGAAGGTATTGTTCCCTTGGATCTGAGAAATAATGAAAGGGCCTGTCTAGAAAGCATCAAATTTCCCATGATTGCCTTTCTTTTCTTTAAGTGCATCCCATTTTAGGACCAGGTCCGCAACCTGAAAATTATCTGGTTTTATCCTCTTATCAAAATATCCATTGATCTTTTTCTGATGTGCTGCAGCCTTTTCAACTAACTGTTCTCTGATTTGATGTACCTCTGCTAAATCTGTGATCCTCTTTGCCATGTCTTCTTCCTCATTCTACTCTGATTGCAGGAACTTTGCCACAGGCAAAGTAAGTTGAATTGGAAATATTGCCTCTGTGCCATACACTAGCTTGAGTGGAGAATTCCATGTGGATGTTTTAATGGTCACTCTGTCAGCCCAAAGTGCATATTTGAGCTTAAAATCCCAATTCTTTTTGTTATCCTCCAACAACTTTTTAATTATCCTTATCAGGCTTTTGTCAGAGGATTATGCTAGACCATTACCTTGAGGGTAGTATGAGGTGGAATGAATCAGTTTAATGCCCATTGAATTACACATGTTCACCGATTCCTTTGCTCTTAAGGCTGCTACATTATGTGTGATTAATTTATGTGGACATCCAAATCTAGCACTGATATTTTCTATTAAAAACTTTATGACCACATTATGATCAACCTTCCTGGTAGGAATTGCTTCAATCCACTTAGTGAAATAATAAGTGGCTACTAATATCCATCTGTATTGGCCACTAGAATGTGGATTGATTTCTCCAATGAAATCCAATCCCCACTGCTGAAAAGGTCCCTTTGCATGTATTGGTTTTAAGGGCAAGGACTTCAATTGTTGTTTCCCTTCAAATCTTTGGCACCTGTCACAAGATTTAACAAATCAAGAGACATTGGAAAATAAAGTGGGCCAATAGTACTCAGCTTTGAGGATCTTATGGCCCATAGTTTTCCAATAATGGTGTCCTCCACACATGTTAGAATGAAATTGCTGCATAACCTCCATTGATTGTTCTTTGTCCAGAGACCTCAAAAGTATTCCAGATGGGTCCCTCCAATAGAGCAGATTTTCATTAATGCAATATTTAGCTTCCCTAAGCTTAATAGTTCTGGCTTGACTTTGAGTAAAGCTATGAGGGATTTCTAGCTTCAGCAAAAACTTAACTATTACAGAATACCAGTCACAAGAAGCTATATTTTTTACCACCGATTACTTTCTGTCTGGTTTAGTTACTTCCTCTTCTTTTGTTTGACCATTTTCTATGCCTGTGCTTATGAAATCTATGTCCAATGATCTGCAATTTTCTTCAGCTAATAATCTGGCAAGGCCCTGACCTCTGACAAGTTTGGTGGGCTTCAGTTCTATATTCAATTTAATCAACTTCGCAATCCATTTAGCCCTTCTTCCATCAACATCAGTTTGTGTTGGGACATCTTTTATTGCAATAGTGGGTACATACGCAATTATCTTAGAATGCAGAATATAAACTCTGAAAGCTTTAAAAGTTTGATTAGTGCATATTCCTGTTTCTCAATGATATTATACCTCAGCTCAACATCCCTCAATGTTTTCCTAAAAACTGCCACTAGATGCTCTGAGCCTTCTTCATCTGCTTGCAATAAAATGGCTGCAAGGGTGTCATTAGAGGCAAAAGAAAATATATGGAACTCCTTGCTGTAATCTCGGATGATTAAAGTAGGAGCCACCATAATATCTTTTTTAATGGAGTCAAATGATTTTCTTGTTGAATCACTCCATCTCATCTCTGACCCCTTCTTCAACATGGAGGTAATGTGCTTTACCAGGTTTGCAAAATTTTGGATAAACCTCCTCACAAAGTTTATTTTGCTCAGAAAGGATTGGATATCCTTCTTTGATGTCGGGACAGACAAGGTTTGTATTTCTTTTACTCTTTCTGGGTCAATTTGGATGCCCACAACATAAACAATATGTCCCAACCTTACCTTCTTCTAAATCAAACTGTGACTTTTTAGGATTGGCTGAAATCCAAAACCTTCTGCACTTCAGGAATACTTTCTTTAGATGTTGCAAATGATCTTGATGGCTGCTAGAGTATACTGTTATGTCATCAAGGTAGATAAGGACAAACTTGTCCTTCTCTCCCACAAAAGCTATATCCATAGCTCTTTGAAAGGTGGCTCCAGCATTCATCAACCCAAAAGGCATTTTGGCATACATAAAAGTGCCCCAAAGAGTGGTGAATGCAGTCTTCTCTTGGTCATCTGGATGTACAACAACCTGATTAAAGCCTGATAATCCATCTATGAAAGACATCACTTTGGCTCCTGAGACTTTCTGCAACAAATGCTCCATCTTGGTTAGAGGATAGTTTTCTTTCTAGGAGCACTTGTTCAACTTTCTAAAATCAACACAAATTTTGATTTCTCCACTTTTCTTCCTCACCACAACCAGATAGGCTACCCGTTTGAATATCTGAGAGGGACTATGATCTTGGCAGCCAACAACTTTTTTATTTCTTTCTCAATCAAAGGGAGGAGCAAGGGGTTTATATGTCTTAGCTTCTACTTGAAAGGTATGGTATCTTTCTCTATAGGGATTTTATGTTGGATAATGATTTTTTCATATGTTTTCAGGTCACTGTATTCCCATGCAAAGAGATCAGCAAATTGCTTCATTAAATTGCAATATTCTAAACTTTGATCATTAGATAGATGAGTGGACAGATTTATGAATCTTAACTGACCTAAGCTCCCTATATCATGCTTACAGACTACATATTGGTCTTCTTTTTGAGAAGCCTTGTAACGGACATCATTCTGGTCAAACTGTCTTTCTAGAGGAATTTGACCCTTAGGTATATCATTGCTGGGAAGTTGGACAATCTTATCTTTGCCAATTTTATTTCTAAGCTAGGATTTCGGGCTTTCCTACAAGGCTTCATTTTCTCGATCAATTTGCATTTTAGAAAATTCACCAATGACTTGCAAGAACCTATTCAACTCATCATCATCATCAAAAACTTTCCAATACTGAACATTATCAGGCAAGGATGGTCTGTATTGCATTTCATAAACTAGTATGGGAGGCATGGGAGGGATAAACATGCTAACAGACACAAAAAGGGAATCAACAAGATGATTTTCGGCTCTAGGGATATATGAGATATAAAAACTATCAAATGAATCTTTGAGTCTCCATACCTCATCCCTGTATGCTTTTAGCCTTGGGTGCTTTGCTTGAAATGTTCTGTTTACTTGCTGAATGATCAGATCAACATCTCCAAACACCTTTATGTTCTTGATTCCTCTGTCTTTAGCTACGTTCAGGCCCAATATCAGAGCCTCATACTCTGCTATATTATTTGTGACTTGGAAGGCCATCTTAAAAGACAGTTGTGTGCTTTCTTATTTTGGAGATAGCAGCACCACCCCTACTCCTGCAGTCTCCCTGGAACATGCTCCATCAAAGAACATCTCCCAAACCTGACTTCCTTACTTTTCCTCGGCCTTAACTGTTTGTTTCCTAAGCTGCATTGGGGCCTTCTAGGATTCTTCTATTTGGAGAATACATGCTCCAAAATTAGTATCTGCAACATAAATAGGATGATTAGAAGGATCCTTCTCATCACTGATGATGTATGCCAGTTGTGCTTCTATGTATAATATCCTGCTTTCTCCTCCAAAGACTGGGACAGTGGCATAAGATAGATCATTCTGTAATGTCCCACCTAGTCTCTTAATCCATCCTCTAGACAGCAGCATGCCAAACTCAGAAGGGGCATCTTCTACCACAATGTCGATCACCATGCTCTTCATGGGTAGCTGAGTTAAGGTAATAGCTAAATCTTTTATCAATGTCAAACATTTTACTTCCTTGAATCAAAAGAGAATAGATCATGATATGGTCTGGTGATATCAAGGCCTAACTCTTCCATGACTTCTTTAGGCATTAGATTGTGGCTAGCCCCAGTGTCTAGTAGGCAATTGTGGAGGATTTTGTCATGAATGGTCAGGGAGACATAAAAAGACGGAGAATTATCATCAGCAGGTTCGGTCATTGGGCTGAGCATAGCTGCAAGCTTGTCATCTTGCAAATTGACAAAGTCGGTGGAGGTTTGTGTGGTTTTCAGATCAAGAGCTTCAAGGATAGGCTTTCTAAACACGTCACTCTTTACAAGTTCTAACAGAGGCACACATATTTTCAATTTTTGAACTTCTGCTTCAAAGCTGAAAGGGGAAGGAGACTTATCAAGACCTCTTACCACTTGAACTAGAGCTTTGAGGATGACTGGATCAACGGTTTGTCTTTTATGTCTGGTATTTTGTGACTGTGTTTGAATAGCAACTCTTTGGGCAGGATTCTCCTTGACATTATTTGCATTTGACCTCAGGTTATATCTTTGCTGTTCACCAGTCTACAGAAGAACCTTTCTGTCCCACTGTTGACTGGTTTGGTTCTGTATTAATGCTTCTTCGTATTCAACCAGTGTCAAGAAGGCAACATTGCCTTTATCTTCCATGCAATGAATTTCATCCTCATCTTCAAC
Source organism: Pinus taeda (assembly GCA_000404065.3). Lineage (NCBI taxonomy): Eukaryota > Viridiplantae > Streptophyta > Pinopsida > Pinales > Pinaceae > Pinus > Pinus taeda. Next base: position 13,983 of record APFE030645938.1, read on the forward strand.
TTGTTCCTCCTCCATGACTACATTTTGAAAAGGAGCTTTAACTTTGTGTTCTTCATTTGGTTCTTTACCCCTATGAATGATTTGCATCTATTCATTTGCTCTTCCGAATGGATTTGAATTTCTTGGAGCAAATGTGTTCTGCTGCCTTGTTTTTCCTAAGTTCTGCTCAATTTTCAGCTTAGATATCTCAGCAACCAATGACTCTATCATTCTAGTCATTTTATCTAATTTAGGCTCTGAAGATGAGGTAGAGGAAGAAGAATCCTCACCTCTCTGCCTTCTTCTGTCAGCATGACTTTTAAGCTTTTTTGCAACCATAATATTAGATTCCACTTCTAGGGTTGCATCTTGCATATCAACCAGAGTGGTACATCTTCTTTCTGTCAACAACAAGCAGAAATCAGAGTCAAAAGCATTGGCATAAGTGAGTTTGGCAAAGGTGGGGGTTGGCTTTACTTCAGCTGGTATCTTACTGTACATACGATTAAATCTCTTATTAAAATCAGGTAATGATTCCCCATTTTCCTTCTTTAGGTTACCAAACTCAGTATGACATTATAGAAGGTCCTTCTTATTTCCCCAGTGCTTCAAAAATGCATCATCTAAGGCTTCAATATCAGCAATAGATCTATGGTTCAATTCTCTGAACCACTTTTTGCCCTCTCCATCAAGGCTCTAAATAGAAAATCTCATCCACACATCACTTTCACTAATATCTAAGTTATCAACATAGCTATAAAAAGCCTCAAGGTGTTCTTCAGCTGTTACCCCATCTGTATCAGTGAACTTAGGCATGTATTTTTGGTACTCTCCTACAGGCATGGCATTCAAAGGAGCAGGCAAGACTAAGGGTCCATACCTAGTAGCTATAATTCTTTCCATCTTCATAGGTGCTTCCTGACCTGCCATGACTGGGGTATGTGTAGGGATATTGGCAGATTGAATAGTGGGAAACAATGAAATGGACGACAAAGACAAAGGAAGGTGATGGAACGTATGGGGTGCTTTCTTCGGATTAAGGTCCAAAGGGGAACCAAATTGACAAGGAGTTGTATGAATCTCTACAGTTGATTCTTCACTAGCAAGACTAGGTTCTAGATCTTCAAACTGACTATTTTCAACTACAACCTTCTCTTGCAAAGATACATAAGATTTTTAGGCTTACCTGATCCTGATGCTCCTTTCTCTGAATTTCTCTCCAGCTTTACAATCTTCTCAAGGTCACGCACTGGGTCAACTGGTGATTTTTGAGGATTTCTTTGAGTATGCCTCACAAACTGAGCCAGAACTATAATGTGGAGTCGCCAAAGGTTAGCCTTCCTCCAGTGGAGTTGCTAGATAGATGATTACAACCAGAAATGTGCCCAGACTTTTTCTATCATCAAAATATGGAACTGTGTCATCTCCCAGGGAAGCTGAGCTTCAATCTCCTCTCCCCGGCAACGGCGCCAATTAATGTTACCACCCTAAGAAACTCTCCTAGGTTGTATCTTAGAGATGCTCGGGAACATTACAAACTCAACAAAATTTTGGAAATGGATGAATGGAAGATTTGATGCATACTCAAGCTAGACAACTACTTCTACTATGCTTAACTCTAGACATCGGTGAACACCCCCAGACTACAAGGCTCTAGACCACCAATTACTCACAGTTTAAGGAATAGGTGAACATGGAGAATACTGACCACACCAGCAGATTCACAAGGCCATGTGATGGCCGGCTGCAACCGGTAAAGAGGTCTGCAAATCTATTTCTTAATACACAGACAGGATGATAGCTCTCTGGCACTAAGTAAAAAGAAACTTGCATAACACATTCAATAATACATACAAGATTCCAACACAGAGGTGGGATGATAGCCCCTCTAATGCTAAATATCAAGAGCACATGAATAAATGCATAACAGGCACAACCTAGAACAAAGAAGAAGTGGAAAGTGAGCAATTAACAACAAAAAAAGCTTGTATTAGCTTAAAATGAAGACCAGACACTGCAAGTATCACAGTAGTTACAGTCTTCAGAAGTTGAACCTTACATCAAAACCAAAACCATCAACCCTGATTACATCTGTTTTGTGGGTATATATAGAGGTTGATTACAAAAAATTTTGCTATTCTATGCGTGGAGGGGTCATAATGGACCACCAACCATATTAACTATCTAGAATGGGCCTCTGCCTAAATCTGCTACTTTTATGAAAAAAATTGATTCTTTCTGATACTCTGCTATACTTCTTGATGAGTTGGAGTGTAAAATGCATGAAATTCCATAACTTCTAGTTGTGAATTTCTTTTTTGGCGTCGTCCTTCTCGTCCTTTAGCCATACTTCTTTTGAATGAAGTAGTTGAAGAGTAACTGTGCTGGGTATAGGTAACTAGCCACCTTCGTCCCTCAGGAACGTAGAACAATGAAGGGTAGCATATTGCGTGGCAGGTAGATGATTTGGTTAGCGGAGCGAGATTGGCCATCGGATCAAGTGAATGGATGACAGCGATTTTTTGGCGAGAATATTTTAGCGGCGGCGAGAGAAAATACATGAGAGCCATCGGATCGCGAGCGGACAGATCCGATGACTATCGGGCATAGGAGATGTGCGAGGGTTAAGAGCAGGGGACAGAGTACAGATGGTAATTGGTATTACCTGCACCAGTTACGAGGGTTGGGTGGTATTCGTGCGCGGCCCCACGATCACGCTTAGCACACATTGCATGGTGGATAGGATGCGGAGAAAACCATTTTCCCCACAGGTTATCGTGCGGGCAGGTTTTGAAATCGGGAGGAGCGAATGCCATCAGATCAGAAGGCAGGGATGATCAGACATTGGGAACTTGATGACGTGTTAATGAAGCAGGGAATTGGTGGAGACAATTAGATCGGGGCATACCAAATCAACGGTTGGGATGACGGGTGATGATGGGTTATGGAGGCGCGAGGGAACATAGTCATGGTCTTATGGGTTTAGACATTGCACTTTGCGATCAAGGGATGGGGGCTAAACAGAGGCTTTGTTGGGTTCCAGAGAGTTTGAACAGAGAATGGAGAATTCTTAGGTGGAAAAACAGAGATGGTGGGGCTATGGATTGTAAGGAAAATGAAGGAGAAGGGAGGAAAACACCGCTGAGATCTGTCTTTTCTATATAAACACATGGACGAGCTGATATTTGGTCCTCCAAACAATAAAGTACATAGAAGAGCTAACAAACCCCTTATGTCACTATCATTCATAGATAATAAGGACCATCACAAATTAAAAAAAACATCAAAAGTGACCCAAAAATTACCCACCACACCCCCACACACTATTCAGAGGAGGGGTTGGTTGGAACTCGAGCACTAGAGCCAAGGTGGTTAACTACTCTCTTCCATTTGAATCACAAGCTATGTGGCTCTCCGCATGCATGAGACAAGCCTCAATTTTTTCCACACAAATCCTCAAGTTCCTTAAAATTGTCTTCAAATCCTCTTCGAATGCAAAGTTATTATATTTCTCTACCCAGTTATCTCTCTGCATTGAAGCCCCAAAAGCATTTTTATTTTCTAATAGAGCAATACTAAGTTCATACACTGCTTTTTCCTTTCCCCATCATGCTTGGGGTGTAGAACCCATAGTGACATGCCTTCTAATAATTCTCAGTCCCAAAAAGATTGTCTCTCTTCGCGCGCTTTAATATCAAGCTCACCAATATCATAACTATATATTAAATGTTTACATTTTACCTATTATTACATTACACTAATTTTATATTTTATTTTTAATTTTGAATTATCAATATTTTGACATATTATACCTTGCCATTATGATATTTTCATTTGCTTTACTCCAGCATAAAAATGTTTTTTTTTCTTAAATTCAACTATTCTATACATAAGTATATAAAAAATTATCTATAAAATAATAAACTATTAGAAAAGCTATACATAAACAATAAAATTTAAAAGGAAATACACATATATAATATTTACTAAATTGATTAGCTCATGGGGCACAAAATACATAGTAATGGGGTGTATTGTTAAAGCACTATGTGATGTGAAGGTCACGGGTTTGAAACCCTGAAATCCAACCATATAAAGGGTTGGTGTGGCCTAGTGTGGGTGTTATCCTTGGGGGATTTTGATAGCTTAGATGCCCTTAGGTCTTAGTTTCTCAATATTGCAACCATCCTAAGACTCTCACAACTTAGCAAACTAAAAATATTATTTACCAAAAAAATAAACACTTGTAAGAATATATTATATATATAATATATATAATATATATATAATATATATATATATATATATATATAATATATATATAGGCAAGTTGTGTACTAAAAATGCTCTTAAATGTATTAAAAACTTCAATAAATTTAAACACATTAAAATTTAAAATATTAAGCCTATGGGGTAGTCATTGTCATGTTATGAAGTACTATGTAAACCAAACCATGAGATTAAGGTACAAATCTCTCATGAATCAATCGAGCAAACCAAAAAATAAAAAAACATAATCTTGAATTTATAAAAAATAAATGTAAGCATATAGGTGTGTCTATTTTCCAATATGACTTCCAAAAATTTAATCTAATTATCAATAACTATATAATGGATGGTGGAAGTTTAACCTCCATGAAATATTCTAGAATATTTTTAATCACATACACAAATCAATGGTTAATATTTATCTCCAAAGTTGTTTTGTTATTTTTTTCTTTTATATGAAAATTGATATATATAATATATTATAATATATATATAATATATAATTATATATATATATAATATATATATCTTTCATATAAAAGAAAAAAATAACAAAACAACTTTGGAGATAAATATTAACCATTGATTTCTGTATGTGATTAAAAGTATTCTAGAATATTTTTAATCACACACACATATATAAACTAATGTTATATGAAGTGAGTTATGGTATTTTTTTTAATAAACAATGGTAAAATAGAAGTAAATACCCATAATTGAGAATATTGTTTCATGAACTATGTAATGAAGTGAGTATGCTATTTTTTCAAAAAAACAATGATAAAATAGAAGGAAAAATACCCATAATAAGAATCGTGTTTCATGTTTTTTTTATAATATATAATTTTTTATTTAGGTAATAAAAATATAAAATGAAATGATAATTAAAATATTTTATAATATTTATATTTATTTTAATAAATGATATGTAATATTTTCTCAGTTGTCACTTATGATAGCATTATGGTGGCCGGGGGCTCGCTTTCTACTATTTGATGGATCCAAGGTAGGTTGGTTGTTCACATTCCTTCTCTTCTCCACTGGATGCAGTGAATAACCCAGCTTAAGGAACTTTTCTCGGAGGTCACCTTTCATTATATCATTAGAGAACATAATACTAAAGCTAACACCATCTCAAAGTGCGCTATGTCTCTTCTTCCTGGCTATATGTACTTTGAACATGTTGTTGATGGTACTATTCAATTTCGTGATTATTTGAATTTTTTTTACTTCTCGGTATCTATTGGGGTCTCATTCGGGCCCTCGGGGTGTTTTCCCCACTCGCTAACATCGTCTCCATTTTGTCCCTTTCCTTTTTCTCAATTTTCTATGATTAGCAGAATGCGCTTCTAGTCCTATTCCTCTTTTGATACAATGAAGTCCTATTTGAATATTGTCAAGTCAAGTTTCTCTATAGGGACAGTCAACATTTCAATTTGGAGACCTACATTTTCATATTCTCTCTTGAGTAGTCGAAGATAATCATCTGCTCTTTCTTTTTGTCGATATTTCACAGGGTAACTCTTTGGTCGTGTCCAAATTCAATATCGAGCAGCTAGAGATGTACTTTGGCTCTGGTTGGTAGATAATTCCGAGGGAAAGTATTTTGGTTAGATAGACGACATTCTTATAATCCATGGTCTTCAGTTTAAAGTGAACTAGAAGTATGCACATGTAAAAAATTTCAAACTGTCTCGGTAAAGAAGATAAAAAAAGGAGCGACATTGTGTACAAGGACATCTAGAAGATATTCCGACATGGATCTTTGATGGTTCTAGGCGAGGTGCGGCACTACCGAAAACTTTCTTTTTAACAATACTTATGTTCATGGACTACGCCTAACCACTTTTTCCTACTTAGTTTGTGATTCTCGGACAAGTATTATTAATGTGCCTTTATAACAATGAACACCCATACACATTCATTATCAAAAACATTATATAAGAGAAATGCACAATAGTATAAAGGGAGGGGAAACTCCCTACAATATGAATCTGCACGATATCAATATATTATACAATCTTCACTTTTACAATGCACAAGTTAAATCTTGGGAAACCCCAAATTTACACTTAGCCAATTTTTCACAACTTCGGCAAACACAGTTGCCCAGCTCGTCGGCATCTCCGCACTGTCACCGCACGGCTAACCAAACCTTCGTTCACCTTGTCGCACCATACTGTCGTTTGTCCAACTCGGGCGCACCTCAAAGTCGCCACACACGGGCACCTCCAACCGAGACACACCTTCGTTCACAACCCAACACTTCAAAAATTCTTCATGCACCCCTTGCACGATGGGCGGGCACTCACCCGAGCCACCAAGACACCCTCGCCAAGTCGTCTCACAACCAACACCTCCACACGATCACCCCGGGCACGTCTTGCCCAACGCGTTGACCTATTCACCAAGAGAATTTCACCAAGTCCAACCCAAGGAGAGTGCATGAGCTATGCGCTCATCTCTCCTCAAACCTGCGCACAAGAAGCTCTTCACCAAGTGCGAAGTGCGTATGAGTGATGAGCGATGTTCGTTGATTGAGTTGAACACTCCATCGTCCAACATATATAGCCATTGTTCGGTGCGGGTGGGATGCCTAGCCGACCGCCCACACACCCCACACTCACATCCTTTCGAGCACTCTACAAGTTGGCCACACCCTCATCGCTAGTCGGCCAACGCTCCACCGCAATGCGCTCCAAGGATGGGTATAAGCCAACGATCTTTGCCTTTGTTTGTTCACCATCGCAAAGTCTTCGTCGCATATGTTATGTCGCATATCGGTCGCACAACCGCCCGTCGTTCGGTCACACAAATGCCTGTCGTGTGCGCGCGCTCGGCTGCTTGGCACCCAACCGCATCGCACATCTGAGGACCTTACATCCTCCTCCACCTGAAATCATTGTCATCCTCGACAACATACCATCCTGGTAACCATCCACCAGGATCATCAATGATGTTGACTCCTCCACATACTGCAACCATCTCTGCAACATATGTAGAACCACCGTCTCCACCATGTCTCACCTCTGCAACCATCCATCACCAAGATAACCATACCAAGGTATGCACCCATCGGTATGTCATACATCGGAAATTATTTCAATCCATGATCATCAACCACCATGTCATAAACTCGACATGATGCTCCATTGTTGAAGGCTGGCCCCTCCATCTCAAGCTACATGCCCACTGCAACATCTCGTGTCAACCTCATCATGTGTCGTCCTCATGTGAACCATTGCCATGATACTCCAACACAATGCTAACATATCTTTGTACACTGGATCCCCTCATGACTCGAACTAGTCAGGTGATGAGTCAAACTACCATGCTCAACCCATGAGAATGCACTTCCTCATGCCATCATCAGTCGTTTCTCAAAACATCCTGTCACATCGTGAACTCAATCAAGAATCCATCCATATAAGTAAGCCATGCTCAGGTCCATGAAGTAGTCCTCATCTCATCTGCAACATGATGTCCATGATGTTTGGTGTCAATGTGCTACATGAAATCAGCCACATCTATCCCAACATCATCCATATGTGTGCCTCCTCAATATTCATAGACCATCTCATCAATTTCCAACTCTCGGTGTGCCACATCCAGCTCCATGAAGCAACCTCCATCATATCTACAATGTGTCATCCCTCAAGTCTGCCATAGAAACAAGTATACACCTATCTCATCTATCCATGTATTGCCCATGATCATAGATCAACCAGCTCCCATGTGTCAAAAGTAGTTGAGTCTCGGCTCAACCCATGCCCAAGTGTTGCCACCAAGGTATCATCATCATCGTAACTCCATCACTCCAAAGTGTCTCATATCGATCCTCCACATCAAGTCACTCTTTCAAGCCATTCCCATACATGTACTTGAAAGTATGCACCCCATCCTGCATCAAAGTCTCTGACCTCATCTCTTCAATGCATCAAATCCTCCAAGTCCACCATATATGAAGTCCCCAAAAGTCACAACAATCTCATGTCATCATGATCTCCATAAGCCATCCCCAACCAACATCTAAGCAAGCATACAAGTCTTGGCCCAAAGGTCTCTGCAAGATGCCTCAGCTCTCCATGTAGTAAGAATACCCCATAGTCTGCTCACAACTCCATCCAAGTCCATGGCCTTGTTGTACAAGAGTACACAACCTCTCCATTGGATCATAAGTAAAACACCTCCATGACACACTAGCAAATCCATCTGCACAACATCCTTGCCTTAGCACTCCTCATTGGATGCCCATAAGCGACATCTCTACAAGTGCTCTCACATAATGTCCCTGCATAAGGCTACCATGCCCCATGTCTCCAACTTGATGTCCATGACTAAGTTGCCATGTAGTCCAACCAAGTAGACCCATCATAACAATCGGTCATCCCCATCCAAGTCTGCAATCTTCGGTCTAATGAACTCGGTCACCCAACCATATCATCATCACATGAGTCTCTCCATCATAGCTCCTCCATCAAAGTGTCCACCAAGACTTGCTCTTGGTCTTGGCCATGAGAAGTACAGCCAAGCAACTCAAGTGTGTGCCCTCCATTCTGTCCATGAGTCATGCTGGGCACTTAGCCATGTGGCTAAATCATGACCTATCCCTCGACAATGATCATCAAGTTCCACCCTTGTCACTGGCCTTTGTACCTTCTACCATAAGGTCACAAACAACCCCAACAAGTCCTGCAACAATCAACAATCCTTGCTTCTCCATACACGGTCTCATCATAAACATCCATGGTAGGATGCCTCCTAGCATCAACAAACTGGCTTTGCCCTTCCTTGCATACGGTCCATCTACCAAATACTCAAACGAAACACAAGTATCAATAGTACTTACATCATCACCATCATCATGAGGTTCCTCCATGAAAGTATCCTCATCCATACATGTCTACAAACCATATGATCATGGTCCAACTTGATCAATCTCAAGGTCATCCTCCATCATGATCATGTCTGCAACATCTTCAACTATCATGGCTTCCTCTTCCTTGTTTGCAAAATCTGCAACTTCATCTTGCTCCATTGTCCATCCAAGTTGAAGAATCTCATCTTCAACATTCTTTTCCAAGACTTCAAGTTCCCTTCGAATCTGGGGATTCTCCTCTTTCATCCGCTTCAACTTGTATAAGGTAAGAAAACGCTTTCCTTCGCATTCTTCCAAATCTGCCATGCCTTGTCGTTCAGCTTGGCTCAAGCACTAAGCTTCACCCCTACTAAATCTGTTTCAACAGCTTCATCTAGTTCCCTGCAGCCATGAACCAGCCCTTCTTCCACTTGTATGTGAAACTAGCTTCCTTCACCTGCAAGTACTTGCTTCCACTATCACTTCTTCACGAGCAACCCTGCTCAACCCGGTCATCAGCCTGCTCCGATACCAACTCATGATAGTGTGGTGGGATCAACACTTCATCTGCAAGCTTCACAAGCTCTGATACCGAGTGTCATGCCCCCAAGCCTACGATAGTCTTCCAACCGTTCTAGGTGAGGTGCGGCACCACCGAACACTTTCTTTTTAACAATACTTAAGTTCATGGGCTACGCCTAACCACTTTTTCCTACTTAGTTTGTGATTCTCAATCAAGTATTATTAATGTGCCTTTATACCAATGAACACCCATACACATTCATTATCAACAACATTATACAAGAGAAATGCACAACAGTATAAAGGTAGGGGCAACTCCCTGCAACATGTCTCTACCCGATATCAATATATTATACAATATTCACTTTTACAATGCACAATTTAAATCTTCGGAAACCCCAAATTTACACAGCCAATTTTCACAACTTCGACAAAATCGATTGCCCAGCTCGTCGGCACCTCCACACAGTTGCTGCACGGCTAACCAAACCTTCGTTCACCTCGTTGCACCGTCGTGTCATTTGCCCAACTCAGGCGCACCTCAAAGTCGCCACACATGGGCGCCTCAAATAGAGACACACCTTCGTTGACAACCTAACACTTCAACAATTCTTTGTGCACCCCTTGCATGATGGGCGGGCACTCACCCGAGCCACCAAGACACCCTCGGGAAGTCGTTGCACAACCAACACCTCCGCACAATCACACGATGCACGTCTTGCCCAACGCGTTCACCTCTTCACTAAGAGCATTTCACCAAGTGCGACACAAGGAGAGTGCATGAGCTATGCGCTCATCTCTCCTCAAACCCGCGCACAAGAAGCTCTTCACCAAGTGCGAAGTGCGTATGAGTGATGAGCGATCTTCGTTGATTGATCTGAATGCTCCATCGTCCAACATATATATCCATCATTCGGTGCGGGTGGGCTTCCCAGCCGACCGCCCACACACCCCACACTCACATCCTTTCGGGCGCTCTACAAGTCGGCCACACCCTCATCGCTAGTCGGCCAATGCGCCACCGCAATGCGCTCCAAGGATGGGTATAAGCCAAAGCTCTTTGCCTTTGTTTGTTCACCATCGCAAAGTCTTCGTCGCATATGTTATGTCACATATTAGTCGCACAACCGCCCGTCGTTCGGTCGCCCGGCCGCCCGTTGTGTGCGCGCGCCCGGCCGCCCGGCGCCCAACCGCATCTCACATCCGAGGACCTTACAGTTGGGGTTGGAGACTCTGCTCTTGCTCTCTGGCGGAGGCAGCATTAAAATTGGGCAAGGTAAATTTTTGCCAGGCCAAACAATGTTGGGCTGGCCGAACCCAAAATCCACCTGATGAAATCCCAGCCACCTCCAATTACTAAGACACCTCCAATTACTAAGATAAGTGTCTTCGGGACATATTTGCATATATGTGATCTTTTGGAATGGACGTTTCATCTCCATGAAGGATATGCTTGATCTTACACACTCGTCGTTTACAGATGTTCTTGCCTTCTTAATCATCTTCACAGCATGCAAAAGGGATCCATTGAAAACCTCTTGTGTTGTAGCGCTGCGTGCACATCCCAAGTACACAACATTGCCGTATTATCCTTCCGCAAGGGGGGCCTTTAACGCTGTCCTTACGTCCACACTGAAAATAAGCCTAACAGCACGATGAAGAGAAATTCCCAGAGCTATTGTTCTTGCTCGCCATGCCAACGCGGATAAAACTTCGAACGTGGTACAATTCTCCTCCTGCTTCCTCTGCGATGGGCTGTTTTATCCTTTGTAAAGAATCCGAGATCAAGAAAAATGAAGAAATGACTAGGTCGTCATCCTTTACAATACCGAGAGTTATGCAGAATAAGGGTTCAGGAATCCACTTTCAAAGAACTGGTCATCGAAAACTGACACTATTACATCAAGGGCATTTTTAAGACATTTTTTTAACACAAAATAAAAAATTGTTTCAAAAACTCATTTTTTATTTTAGTTATTTTATATTAAAAATTAATATCAATTGATTTCTCTTAAATATAAACTTTAAAACAAAAATAGGTTGAGACAAAAATATTTTAAGACAAAACTTTATATTTAAGACGAAATATTTTGAGACAAAACTTTATATTTAAGACAAAAGTAGTTTGAGACAAAAATTTAAAAACAAAACTTTATATTTAAGAGAAAAATAGATAAAGATAAAATTATATTTTAAGACAAAAACAATTTAAGACAAAATTATTTTAAGGCAAAACTTTATATTTAAGATAAAAGCATTTTCAGACAAAAATATTTTAAGGCAAAACTTTATATTTAATACAATGTCCACTTTAGATCAAACCTATGTTTAATACAATATTTCACTTCGAATGAAAACGGAAGGCAGCGCTGAGTTTCAAGGTGATCTGCGTGCGCGTTCTGAACTGAAGCTCTCATGCCCCTGCTTCCTTGGCCTCTGCAGCCCTTCGCAGGCCCCTTGCTTGGCAGCTCTTGTTGCTGAGCTCTCAATCCTTCCTGGCATCCACGCAATCGGGCTCTGCCACCCTCCTCCAGCCAGTGCTATTGCTAGCACAACGTCTACGTCTGGGTTTTACAATCGCAGAGGAGCGTAGCCGCCATGAGTGCACCTGGGGGTGGGGAGCCTTCTCCCACCCCACCAATCTCTTTAGAAGAAGCATTCAGAATAATGCTCTCACAGAAAGGGAAGAAAAGTTTGATTCTAGAAGTCCCAAAATTCATCAAAAAACTAGAGGAAATTCCTGAGATCACCGTGCTAGAAGATCAACCGATAAAAATCGCCCTAGCCCTGGCTGACAGAGGGTTGGTACGACAATTTATGGGACGCTGGCCCTCTACAGAAACAACAGATGACTGGATCGAACGCAACTAGAGGCCCCAGCTGGAAAAAAATGTGATCTGTTATTGTGTTCGAAGAGGGTATTTCATTTTCCAGTTCACCTCCAAAGAAGATCGAGATTTGGTTTTTAGAAACGGTCCGTATTTTATGGGAAATCAGGGTCTGTATCTTAATAAGTGGACCCCCGACTTCGATCCCTCAATCGATACCCATAAAGAGGTCCCAATCTGGGTCCGGCTTCCCTATCTTCTGATTCATTGCTGGAGCTATAACACCTTGCAGAAGAATGGAAATGGCCTACGCCGTTTCATTGACAAAGCAGATAACAAGGGCCAATATACCTGCACAAGAATCTGTGTGGAAGTCGATCTGGAAGCTGAACTGCCCGAAGCGATAAAACTTATAGTTGGAGAATGGCATCACTATCAAAAATTGGATTAAGAGAAACTGCCTTTCAAATGTAGAACTTGTCATGAACATGGACACTTCCAACGAAATTTCCCAAAAGCTCCAACCAGGGAAAAAGTGGACGAAGAAGGATGGAAAGAAATCAAAAAGGGCAATGCAGTCCCAAAAACAATTGAGAAGAAAAATTTAGGGTCGTTGGTGAAGCCCTAGCCTAAACCAAAACCCAAAGAAGTTCCAAAAGAGAGTTCTTCCTCTGGGGTAAAGACAGATGCCATTGGAACCCAAGAGGAACCAAAAGACCCATCGAAGAAAGTGAAAGAAGCAGAGGCAAAGTCAGCTCTTCCTCCATCAGAGGATGAACAAGCGGAAAAAAAAAGAAAACGAGGAGCACATGAGTCTGGGCTTCGATTTTGAGAGAGATTCAGAAGATGGAGTCTCAGATTTAGATAGCTCGCAAGTCACTCCTATCAAGTCGGCCAGGGGTCGAAAGTCCAAGAAGAAACAAAGAGAGGAACAAACTTATTTGAATGTTCTCCAAGGATCACAGAAAACTCTCAAAGGAATGATGAATACTAGATCTAGGCACAAGCATGGTCAGGCTCCAAAAGGAGCCACAACCTTGCAAGCCAGTAAATAATGAAATACGTCTCCTAGAATTGCAGAGGGTTAGGCAGTAGGTTGAAAGAAGAAGCTCTGAAAGACATTGTAAGGATGTACTCGCCTGAAATCCTTCTCATCTAGAAGACAAAATTGGAGGACCTTCTACTCCAAGTAAGCAATGAATTCTGGCATAAAGGCCAAGGGAGAATAGTCAGCACTAGAGGCACCTCTGGAGGGATTGCCTCCTTTTGGGACAACTCCAAATATGATCTGATTCACGAAGAATTCTGCCCCCATTGGCTACAGACTAAGCTCCTCCATAAAGAATCTGGCCACCAAGTAAGTATGTTCAATATTTATGCTCTCGTCTTACCATCTGAGAAAAAAAATTGTTGGGACTCACTCGAGTCCTATGTTTTCTTGCACAACCCAAAAAATATTATTATTGTAGGTGATCTGAATGTTACGCTAGCTGTAGAAGAGAAAAAAGGGGGCTTGCTGGTCAGGGACCCAACTAGAGAATGGGTTGAAGACCTCATTTTAGATTGGGAATTGGAGGATATCAAGCCCACGTCTGGGAAATTCACCTGGTCGAACAAAAGGATAGGCCCCGGCCACATCGCTACTTGTTTGGACAGATTTCTAGTCCATTCCTCCTTCTTGACTTGTGGTCTAATGGCCACCTCTAAAAATTTTCTGAACTACACCTCTGACCATAAACCCATTCAGCTTGAGCTCTCCTTGGATGGAAATCTTGGTCCCATTCCCTTTAGATTTAGTTCTCTATGGATTCATCAAGAAGGATTCTAGGAGGTGGTCTCCGAGGCCTGGAACCGGCAAGTTGAAGGATCCCCTTTCTTTGTGTGGGAAGAAAAAATGAGGAGACTTAAAAGGGAGCTCAAGGAGTGGGCTAAAAGGTTGAAAACACCCACTGCCAAAAGAAAGGAGATGCATGACAGTTTAGCAGGCCATTAATTAACAATGGAGAATTCCAATGTAACTCAAATCCTTCTTCAAAAAGAAGTAGAGCTGCAAAAAGATCTCCATAGAGCAAGTAGGGATGAAGAAGAGTTATAGAGACAGAAGTCCAGAAATCTTTGGTTACACGCCAAAGACAAAAATACAAGTTACTTCCATAAGCAAGGTGAAGCGCGCAAGCACTTTAAAACAGTAAATGAAATTCACTATCAAAACACTGTGGTTAAAGATTCTGAAGGCATAAACTAAGCAGGCCACTCCTTCAAAGATCTTTACTCTACCTCGAAAGACCCTCCTATCGATTCTCAAGCCTGTCTGGTTGATCTTATTCCTCACTGTGTTCAAGATTCTCACAATATTACGCTGACTGCGCCGATCAATATGAATGAGATTAAAGAAGCTTTGGATTGCATGGATTCGGATAAAGCCCCAAGCCCTGATGGGTTCAATGCAAGGTTCTACCTGACTTGTTGGCCTACAATTAAAAAAGACCTTCTAAGAATGATCCGTAAATCTCAGACCTGCACCAAGATTGGAGGCAGTACCAACTTGGCCTTCCTTGCCTTGATTCTGAAAGACAAAGGCGCCACCAATTTCAGCAGATTCAGGCCCATATCTTTGTGTAATACAAGTGATAAGTTGATTACAAAAATAATAGCCAATCGTATTAAGAAAATTCTACCAGTCATCATCCCTAAAAACCAAAGAGGATTCATAAAAGGGAGAAAGATTCTTGACAATATTGTGCTGGTGCAAGAAGAAATTCATTCAAGCTGTCATCGAAAAGAGAAAGGCATGGTGATTAAGCTAGATTTGACAAATTCCTTTGACACAGTGAGACATGATTTCCTATTTTCTGTGATGGAGAAATTTGGCTTCTCAAACGTTCTCATAACTTGGGTGAAAGCGTGCATTGCCTCCCCTCGCATAGTGCCTCTGGTTAATGGTCATTCAATGGAATTTTTTCAAGCCCTGAGGGGGCTAACACAAGGTTTCCCTTTGTCCCCGCTTCTTTATGCCATTCAAGCTTCGGTGCTTAGCTTCCAGCTAGACTACTGTCAACAGATCCAAACTCTACGAGGCCTGAGAATGGCTCACAATGTTAAAGACATAAATCATGCCCATTTTGCTGATGATACATTATTGCTTGGAGGGGCTAGCATAAATTCTGCTAGAACCTTCAAGAAGGAGCTAGACATTTATAGGGAGGTTTCGGGCAGCAAGACTAACTATCTAAAAAGCATAACTTATGGCTGGAATTTCTCGATCAAAGATTTTACAGACATAGCAAGGCTATTAGAAATGGAAAGAACCCTGACCTGGGAGTCATTTAAATATATTGGGATCCCAATCTTCAAATAAAATCCTAAGGTAGCTCACTGGATGCCCTTGCTAGACAAGCTAAAACTCAAAATACAAGCTTGGGGAGCCTCATGGTTGAGTAATGTTGGGAAGGTAATCCTTATGAAATCTGTTCTCATAAGTCTCCCAGATTATCAGAACTCCATTCTAGTAGCCCCTAAAACCTTTATTAGTAAAGTGGATGGTCTCCTGAGAAGATTTATGTGGGAGGGAGGGAAAAATAATGAAAGAAGGCTACATTTAGTTAATTGGGACACTATTAAGAATCCATTCTTGGAAGGAGGTCTCCAAATGCGGGATATGGCAGCCCAAAATCTTGCTCTAGGCTCCAAGCTCCTTTGGAACATTATTTCTGGGAATCCTAGTTGGAGCAAGAGTGCTATGTGGAAAAAATATTTTCATTGGCAGCGTTTGAGGTGCTTGGACCAACCTCCTAGAATTTCCAAAAGGTCACCAGTTTTCAAACTCTCTCTCACAGCTTTGAAACTTTTTAGTCATAAGCTTTATTGGAACTCAGGTAGTGGGAAAAAAATAAAAAATTGGGAAGATTCGATTCTTGGAGATCAACCCTTGAATCAGATGGCAAAACTAGAAAATATCAGAGCTTGGCTTCAAGCCAGCAATATGGAAACCCTTTGGGAGATCTCCAATTGGACAAATGATGCAGAAAGTCTATGGGATGGTTGGAATTTGGGGGAGGTCCCTCATTGGCTGGATGGTGAAGCCAATTTATTGTTGGATTTTCTCCAAGGAAAATCTCCCTTAAAGGCCTCTTATAACGACAAAAGAGGGTGGGGTTCTCTTTCAGGCTCTTACTCAGTAGCAGAAGGTTACAAAAAGTATGATGGTTGTCCCTAGCGTCCCCCCAGAGCCAACTCAATGGAAATTTATTTGGTCTTTTCCTGCTCTACCCAAAGTTGACTTCTTTTGTTGGACTCTAGTGCATAAAAGTATCGTCACTAGAGATAACCTGAGGAAGCGTGGAATGGAAGGTCCCTCCAGGTGCCCTATTTGTGCGTCGGATGAAGAAACGGCTAACCACCTATTCTTATTGTGCTCCTTTGCTCAAGAAGTTTGGAAGGGTGTCCTGATGTTAGGACTTGACAAAATAGAGCTTCCAGGAAATATTCAGGACCTGCTAAGAAACTGGGCCATGTTATCCACTGGCTGGATGTGGATCCCCAAATTCACATGCTGGAAACTGTGGTTGGAGAGGAACAACAGAATATTTAGGGAGGAGAGTTGTAACCCAGTCAGAATTATCACTAATATCAAAGCTCTGTTGGGGGAGGCCTTAGAAACCAAACCCACCATAAGAAATGGCATGATTCTAGACAGTGAGGAAGATCAATGGTTAAAAGAGCTTGTTCCAAATCATCATAATAGATCCATTCCTCTCGCTAAAGCCCCTTCTCATTGGGAAATTCATCTGGAACAATAGGAATTCATCAAATGGAGATTTTCTTTGGATGATCACGGCCTATTCTTCGATGGGGCCTCTAAAGGTAACCCAAGAAAGGTGGGTGGCGGGGGAGTTATCTTAAGCCGAGGTGGCTCAAACTGAGTTGCGCTTTGCTTGGGGTCTAGGGCATGAAACAAACAACCGAGAAAAGGCTCTTGCTCTATGGCAGGGTCTAAATCTAGCTATCAAGAGGAATCTCCTCTCCATTGCAGTCTTTGGAGACTCCAGACTAATTATATAGGCTATGAACTCTCAAAATATCCCTTCTCAGGTGCAGTTAGCCCCCATCCTCAAAAAAATAGACTACTATTGCCCAAGTTCCAAAACGTCTCCTTCTATCATGTTCTGAAGATGTTAAACTCACAGGCAGACTTGGCAGCCAACCTAGGATCTCTCAGGAGCAGGAGATCTCTATTAGTAAATGATGTTGAATCGGACTGCAGCATTCCTTAATTCTGGAGTTGTCTAGGGCTCTGTTCCTTTGAGCATTTTGCTGATTTAGATTCTTCAGACTTCGGGACCAAACCATTTTGAGCTGGCTACTGTTAGGAAACGCAGACTCATCCAGAAGGGAAAATTCAGAATGCAACCGTGGCATTTTCAATGTCTGTTCATCGTTGGAACTCACTGCTGCATTTGGGTAGGTGCTGGGGAGTTCACGAGGGCCTCTTCAAGGCGAATTTACCACTCTTGGCATTCTTGAACACTATATAACACTCTGCCAGACATTTCAAAAATAAAACACAGTGATTCTTGGGATGATCCGACACTCTGGTGCGTTGGATCTACTCTCTGCAAGCTAGGAAGCAGAGCTACATCACGGAAAGAAAAATCAGTGGAATTTCAAGGCACCATTCTGAAGCCAAATCAAGTTCCTTTCAAGCCTCTATCTGCATTCACAATGTAACTCATTCAGCGGACTATTCAAAAGAAAAATCTTCTTTCCCCACCAACTATAACAAGGAAATACAGGGTTTCAGTGTTAAAGTCCTCGGTAGCTGATTCACCGAATTTTAAATAAAAACTAACCATTTATGTAAAAAAAAAGAAAATGGAGAGCGGAGCACTTAGGTTTTGACGCTGCTCTGCAACTGGAAGACCTTCACAGACTGCGCCATTCTACCATTACAATAAGGAACAACTATCGTGCAATGGAATTCCCTCAAGGGGAGGACATGATGCCTCCCCCTGCTGATATGGAAAACGGCTTGCGACAGACTAAAAATGTCAGGATGGACCATCCATAAGATACAACAACAGAGAATGAAAATACACCAACGAATAACAACACAAATGAAAAACCACGAGTGACATCAAACACCTACAATCCGGTAGCAGTTGACAGACCCAAAATCGAGCTCGCAAGTGAGCGCATCAACAGTTAGATCCAGTTTATGAGGGGTCATGCTTTGATAGGAAAGTTCATAGGCCTTTGGCCAACAGAGAAAGTTTTGCATGGCTGGATTATAGCCAAATGGAAGCCAAAAGGGAACATAAAATTGTAGTTAGGGCCTAAGGGCTTCTTTACTGCCATTTTCAATTATCTGGAGGACCGAAACAGGGTATTGGATGGAGGACCATATTTCTTCAATGCAGCAGGGTTATACCTAAGAGGATGGATTGAGCACTTTAACCCGGACAAAGAAGATCTGAGTTGGGCCCCGATGTGTTTGTGCCTTTATTCTCTCCCTCTGGAGTATTTGGACGAAGACTCTTTGCGAGACATTTGGAATGGTTTAGGCGAATTCATCAAAGTGGCAGAGGAGACAAATATGAAGTGATACACCTCCTATGCATGGATCTGTGTATACATGAACCTCAACAAAGCTCTCCCGGACGCGGTAAGCCTCTATCATGATGATTATGAATGGTTACAAACAATAGATTACAAGCATGTACCATTCCGCTGTCGAAAATGCCATGCCCTGGGCCATTTATTTTGAGACTCTCCCTCCAATATGAAATCCACGACTCCCCTTCAATGGACAAATCCGACTTGGATGGGTTCATAAAAGTTCCCAATCGCAAAAATACCCATAAGAAGCCCTCTACCTCAGTCAAAAAACCTATCACCAACACCTCCTTGCCTTCAACAAGCAACATCTTTGAAATCCTACTCTAGCCGGAGGTTCATATTTTAGATAATCAGAAACAACCTGAAGCAATTCCTAAGACTTCTGCCCATTATGCTCCATCAAGCTCAAAGAAAGCACTCACTTCTAAGCAACCCATGAACACCAAAACACCATCTCCCAGTAACATGCAGAAAAGGACTGCTCAAGGTATGGAGGTAGACAACACTCAGATGCAGCTCTCGATTGTAGATTATATAGAGGCAGAGCAGGAAATAGTACATCACATGGAAGAGGAACCGGAGAGCTTCGACATCGGAGATCTAGATATATTGGGACTTGAACAGGCTTGTAAGAAAAAGGAATATGGCAAAATTCCTGAGTGACAGCTAGAGAACTTAGAAGTAATTCCCTCAAGAGCACAAAAGCAAAGATCATTAGGCATCCAAACTGGTAGTCAATGGGATGGAAGAAATATCTTCAAAGACAAAAAGAAATGATGATGGAAAACCGATCTTCAGAGAACCATCTGCATAGGGGAGATGTTGGTGGAATCTGGAAGATACTCCAAGCTCACAAAATACTTTAATCTCCTTCCCAATCGTGAATCATGAATCTCATCTCATGGAACATCAGAGGGCTCAACAGCCCAGGGAAGGGACGATTAATAAAGAACATTCTACAACAGGAAAGGCCTCAAATTCTCTTCTTGCAGGAGACCAAGTGTAATTCCACAACGTTGGATCAGATCCTTGCCAAAGCATGGCTAGGAAGCAAAGAAGTGGCGGTGGAAGCCATGGGAGCCTCAGGAGGGCTAGCCATCATTTCGGATGATAGAGCTATAACACTTACCAACATACATGCCAGTAAGCACTTTATTCAGGTCAAGTTTCATTTAACAGAGACAAATATTCATGGACACTTAACTAATGTCTACTTCCCCTAGGAGGCAACAAACAAAGTAGACAAACTGAACACCCTAACTAAGATCAACTCAGAAATATCCCACCCACTTTGGATCACAGGAGGGGACTTCAACATGATTACAAGATTGGAGGTAAAAAGAGGAGGACGAATCAAGTTGGACTGTGAAAGCACGAACTTCAAAAACTACATTCATTACAACATGCTTATAGATATGGAATTCAACAATGGCGTTTATACTTGGAACAACAGGTGTGCAGATGCCCACCAAATTGCATCTCGGTTAGACAGATTATTGATCTCAGATAACACAATACATCTTGGTGGGGACCTCCTAGCCTCTATATTGCCACTCTCTAGCTCGGACCGTTGGCCTATTAAGCTTCACTCGCAAATATTGGGAGGCAATGTTTGTAGGCCCTTTCGCTTTGAAGCCTTTTGGCTGAATCACCCCGATTTTCATAACCTGATAACAGAGACATGGAGAAATTTCACACCACCAAAAGGTGCAAAAATGTACAAGCTCCAACAAAAGCTAAAACATATCAAGGAAAAAATAAAACAGTGGAATTGCTTTACCTTCGGCAATATCTTTCAGGCGCAAAACACTCTTGAACAAGAAATGCAAAAATTATAGCAAAGAATCATAGCTGAAGGCAAATCCAAAACCATAGCAGAATAGGAACGTCAACTACAAACGCAGATCTTAGAAAGAGAAAGACAGGTAGAGATTCTTTGGAAACAAAAATCGAGGATCTGATGGCTTAAAGAGGTTGAACGCAATACAAAGTTCTTCCACCATACCACTATCCAACGGAGAATGCACAACAACATTACTTTCCTCCAAAATCGACAAGGGGAACATGTAGAGAAGCATGAAGATATAGAACATGAACTCCTCACCCAGTTTCAGAGGGTACATTAAGAAACAAAGACTGATTGGCTGCTAGCTATAGAGAAGATCATCAAGATTATTCCTAAGATTGTAACTGAGGAACACAATCAAATACTCCTCAGGCCCATTTCTTACAGGAAGTGGAGACAGCTATGTGACAGCTCAAAGTTGGGAAAGCACCCGGAACAGATGACTTCACTTCGGACTTCTTTCACAACTTCTCGGATCTAATCAAGGAGGAAATATGGCAAGTAGTCAAGGAGTCTAGCGTTAGCATATGGATGCTTCCATCCTTGAATGCCACCTTCATTGCCCTCATCTCTAAGGAGGAGAACAACGAGACTCTAGACAAATTCTGACCTATTGCATTATGCAATGTATTGTATAAAATTGTCTCCAAAGTGATCGCCACATGCCTCAAGCCCCTACTTCCTCTTCTTATCTCACCAGAGCAATCAGGTTACGTGGAAGGAAGGCAGATCATTGATGGCATAATTCTCATTCATGAAATCATTCACTCCCTAAAGCAAACCAAAAAGGTAGGTATACTCCTAAAAATTGACCTCTCAAAAGCTTTTGATACTTTAAGCTAGAAATATATTCAAAAAATACTGCTAGCCTTTGCCTTTACCCCCCCTTGGGCAAGATGGATTATGAGTCTCATCAATTCTACCTTTTTCTCAATTCTTGTCAACGGGACCCCCTCCACACCCTTCAACCTCTCCAGATGTATCTGACAAGGGGACCCTCTCTCACCCTTTCTACTTGTTATTATGGCGAAAGGTCTTGGACGTTACATCAAAGATGCCCTTCAAAACCAGCAATGACGTTGCCTTTCTTTCCAAAATACCCCTGCTTTCAGCCACCAGCAATTTGTGGATGACAATATGTTATTTGGTCATCCTTCGGTCCAGGAAGCCCGTAAGCCGAAATCAATTTTATCTGACTTTTCGGATGCCTCTGGCGCCTGCATTAACAAATCAAAATATCAAGTCTTCTTGTTTCACACACCTCCCATCACTCAAGCCTACATAGCCAAAATTATGGGCTTCTCAATTGCATCTCTGCCCTCCAAATACCTGGGAGCTCCAATGAGAGACTCTGCCTTAAAGCACTCATCCTGGAAAATTCTCCTAGAAAAACTGGAAGCCCGTATCTCTTCATGGACCTTCAGAGCTCTCAATATCATGATTCACCTAGTTCTAATCAAGGCAGTGCTACAATCTATGCCGCTCTACCTCTTCACGGTCCTGGAAACACCCAAATGGCTTCTTAAAGCAATCAAAAATATTCAACAAGATTTTTTATGGGGGAATACGAAACAAAAAATAAAATGGGCTCTAGTAAAGTGGGAAACAATTTTTCACCCAAAATTCTCTGGAGGCACTGGATTATGGGATCCTCAGCACAACAACGAGGTCATGGGAGCATGCATCTGGTGGAGATGGCTCTCGAACCCATATACTCCTTGGGAAATCTTATGGACAGCTAAGTATGCTCATAATAGACTAGTGGACGATTTAATTCGGCTCAAAGAAGTTGGCATAGGCTCTCTAATTTGGAATGCTGCCAAACAACATAAAGATCTAATCCAACAACATAGTTTTTGGGAAATTAGGAATGCAGATAATGCGAGGTTTTGGGAGGACTCTTGGCAGCAAAGACCAAAATTGAAGGACCTACTCACGCCCCACCAGCTTCAAGATTGGGTAGAGAAACTGGCGATCAAAGTAAATCAACCTTGGGAGGAAGTTCACAACGAAGGTTATAGGCAATGGTTATGCTCGAACCTCATTCTTGGGAAAGCCACGCAATCCATCAAAGATAGCCTAGATACAAAATTCTCAAATAGGAAAATTCACCAATCAGATAAGAAAGACATCATCAGATGGGGTTATGAAACAAGAGGTACCTTCACTTCTCGGGAAGCATATCATATAATACTAAGGGACCATACTGTCAAGGATAGCCTCTGGCACAAAGTTTGGGAACCACCAATTTGGCCAAAAATCTCCACCTTTCTCTCATTGTTGTGCCAAAATAGAATCCTTACTTGGGATAATCTAAGGAAACGGAGTTTTCACAGACCTTCCATCTGTGCAAGTTGTAAACAGGCAGAAGAAACTAAGGAACATCTCCTAAACTCATGTCTGTTAGAAACCCGAATTTGGGAGAAGGTTAGCTTCAGATGTCAAAGAGATGGACGAAATAAGGAGAATTCAACCAGCACTATTCATTCTTGGGCACCTCACCCTTATAAAAGCAAAATCTTAAACGCCTTATGGAAGCTAATAATAGGTTTCCTCATGTGGACAATCTGGAAAGAGAGAAATAGCCACATCATCAAAGACCTTTCCTCTCCCATAGAAGTTATATGGATCAATATATGTCAAAATATATGAGAAACCTTGATGCTCCAAATGTGGCTTGACGATGATTTCCCATCCACACCACAGTGACAAAATATATGGCTGAACTGGAACCTTCAATGGAACCATGAGCAGGTACACCTAAGGAAAATCCCTCCCTCTGGAGATACAGCTGACAAATGGACTCCATCCCCACCACACATGGTACTGCTCAAGTTTTATGGAGCAGCAAAGGGAAATCTAGGTAAAGCAGGATTTGGGGGAATATTCAGAAATCACAAGGGCAATGTTCTCCAAACATTCATGGGGTCAATAGGCTGGGATACAAACAACTCAGTCGAATTAGAATGAATTTGGCAAGGACTTCTCCTAGCTCAAAACAATAGATTCTTCCCACTCATAATTGAAGGGGACTCTCAAATCTTAATTAACATGATCAACCAGATCTTACAGGGAACTCTAGCACATAAAGTGGGTAGCAGTTGGAGATTGGTGGAAAGGCTGGAATAGATTGAACATTGGCTACTCATTCATAGAGTAGTTACCATCAGACACACTTGTCGGAATGGTAACAAAGTAGCAGACCTCCTAGCAAAAATTGGCGTTGAAAGTGGTAAGACTCTTCATGTAGGAGCTCTTAGCACTATAGCCAATACTCATCAATTGCGGGATTTCAATGATCTAGTGCAAAAGGAAAGGGAAAATGTAGAGGAAACACACCTAGATGCAAGTGTCAACAACGACATTTAAATGACAAGACGAATCGTTGGCAAGTTGGGAAGCCATCTCGCTAAGTTCTTCGTCTTGAGAGCTCACCACAGATGGATTAAAAACACCTTGCAGGTGATGTTTATTGACTCTGAAAGCTGTGACGAGCTCACCTCCTTCAACACCATGGCCCCTGCAAGATGTTGTTTTACTCCTCCCCTTCTCCATGGCGTTTTTCCTCTGCAAGAAACTGAACCGTGTTTCAGAAGTGCTACAAGCAGTCGCTGCCTAATTCTCCCTTGTCACGATTTTGGTAATGGTTTTCATTTTTCACATTCCCATCATTGTCTTCTGGATTGTGGTTCACTCACCCCTGCTCCCGCTCATCGTCTCCTTGATTCCAATTCTTTTGCTGTCAATTCAGCCATGGCTCGCCTCAAGCACCACATGCATAGTAGGCATGGAGGTTCGCGTGGAGGTTTTAACCACTCGTGAGCTTCTACTAGTTACACCTCTGACTCCTCAGACTCAACTACTGAATTACCCAACTCGCTCATTAACCCCACTCATAGCTACCCGAATACCAGAAGTGGGAGAGGTTCACTAGACAGGCCTATAATCACTGCTACCATCACAATTTCTTTCAAGGAAGAGTCTACGATGCAAGCTACTCTGTCTAGTCGTGGAAACAAGCAAAATAGGGAAGAGACAGTTAGTTATGGGATCAACAACAAGTAGCAAGGTGAAAGCAGTAAGGCTCTGCATGACAAAGATAAAGATGGGGATGCTGGTAAGCGACAGATGGATGCTGAAGGCACTGTAGATGATCCAACTGTTCAAGGTCGCGGTGCGTCTGAAGGGGATGACAATTGCTATTAGTTTGCCTGCCGGATTGAGGAAGAGCCAGCTCCGGAGGAACCACCAGCCTAACACGTGGCCTCATGCAAAGGAACCACCAGCCATCTCTATTTCACCTCCCTCTCCTACCCTCATGAACCTGATAAGCTGAATTTAACCAATCTCAATGTATCTAAGATAAACAATCCATCCAACTGGGTAGATTGAGTTGAGACCCTTTTAGAAACTAAATCCATCCCTCCACAATGATATATCCCTCCCCAACAACATCATCATGCTCTATTCGAGATCTATCATTCCCATGATCACTATAAATTTATGAGTCCTTCACTTACATATTTGGTAACATCATTATTTAGATCACTTATATTTTGTTGTGTTGTTTCTTGTGTTATGATTTCCTTTAATGGAAATATCTCCCTAGTAGGCACAATTAACTAAACTCAAGTTCTTATTGAACTCTTGCGTTAACATACTTAATTTTCATTTTGAGTTATTCGGTTTCAAATTCTTGTGTGGTTGGTTTACTGGTTGAATACTAGCATTCACCAAGTTGTTATTGATGATCATAGTTAGTCTAGAGTGAACGTTGGACTTTGCCTTGAAAACCAAGCCCCAAGAATAAGCACTTATCATGGAAGATTTCAGAGCCCATACTAGTGGAAGGCCAATTGTGCAGTGGGACTTTATTCAAACTCAGTGATCATCCAGTTAATTGATCAATCAACCCAAAATATCGAGTTCATGGAGAATTCGAGTTACCCAAATATGGTGGAGATTCCAAGGCAATGTAACATCAATTATAGACTAGCCTTGAATGTACAGGTGTTAGATACTTTCCCCCTTTTCTTGCTTATTCATTCATTACCAAACACTATACCACTAGTTTTAAGAATGTTGTGGATACTATCACCACGATAAATGTATATTTTATTTTATACAAGACAAGAATTGTATATTTACCTTTGGGACACTCCAAAAATATTTTGATGCACCTTTGTGACCTTTATGACTTTATGACCTTAATTCCCATTCCATGTTCATCCATGTGGACACACTTTATGATGTTCTGTGACAACCTAATGTCCTTGTCAACTTGCTCTCATCTTCCTTGTCATGTTTTCAGGACTTTTGTATCCAACAAGAAATTTGGGAGATGAATGCCATCAAGGTAGAAGATCAAGCAGGTTTCAATTCATTTATTTAGGGTTCCCACTAGCATAGTCCCAGCATATGATCCAGCCAATCCCTAAATTGGGGTCTTTGCTATTTCAATTAATTATTAGATGATCATGGTGGGCCATAATTCCAAGTTACATATTATGACACTTCATATGATATTATTGGAGATACTTGAGGAGACATCTTTTTGGCTAAAGGGTTAAGGGAGGATTTTGACTTCAATATCGACCCATCAACCATATCCTCAACATATCTAACCAACAATCAAGAACACAACTGAGGTGAAGCATGGGCATCCTCTCTCGCCCATTTTGTTCAACATATATATCAATCTATGAATGCCTCTACACTCCACCAACTGCGCATCAATAAAATTTTGGGTTTCCCCACTGTCCTCCAAGATGGATACATGTTGTCCCTGCATTGTGCTATTTGATTCTAGAGTGGCTAATAATCATAGTTTATCGTGGATGATTGTGATCATACGTAACATCCATGGTCCAATTCATTTTTTTGGTGCCCAATGTTGGTGAATCATTGTATTGCATCATGGTAGCATATACTGCATTTTTTAAAGAAAAAATATATTAAAAATAAATTTAGTTATGTCTCATGCAAATGTTCAATATTATTGTGTTGTGAGAGCTTTGCATATTATATGTATCATATATCTATAATCACTTATTTCAAGCCTACTTTAAGAAATAAAGGAAAAGGTTCAAGCCCTTGCTATAAGGACCCCCACCAACTCCTCTTCTCGTAGAAAATTTTCAAACGTAAGCCCATAAATCAAACACATGCCCTTGTTTCTCTAGTTTGGAAACCCTTGGATGTTTTTGACAATGAACTCCTCCCAACCACTACTTTAACCATCTATTGAATGCCTTTGATTGGTATGTGTAAATTATTTTGATTGATTCCTGGAGAGGTGTGAAATCTAATTTTGGATGACATGATACAAACACCAAATTTAACCCATGGTAGACAAAATTTTAGCCTTACAACTCTCTCATAATTCACTAATTATTCAATGGGTAATCTACTTAACAATATATTAAATATTAGAAGCATTCATATTAATATAAAAAATAAGAATAGTATTTAATATTAAGTTATAACGTAGGTAACTGCCAAGTTGACATATTCTCTGCCTTGGAAAGTGAATAGTCAGCTTGACTTAATGTTCGATGTTAGTTTTAAAACAATTAAGATAAAATTGTTTAAGAGAACTCACATAGATCTATAAGTGCTGAGATGACAAATATGATGCAAAAATTTACTAAAAAGTTCACATTGTAAAAGAGCTTTTTGCTTATAGTAATATGACCCCATTCCTCCCTTGATAGATCCAAGGTTATTATATTTGTCCCAATATAATAAATGTGTTTCTCTTTTATATTATTAAATTAGGTTGCTTCAATAATCATGTCCTTATTGTTAAGGGGAGATTGTCTTAAAGTAAGTGTTGTCATAAGTAGTGTGTTAGAAGTAAAAATGGTAAACTATATCTATATATTTTTTTATACATGTGAAAAAGTAATCCCTAATTTACTTATTTCCATGGTAGTGAAAATCTATTTTTTTATAGTGGTAGCTCAATTATTTGTCATGTCAGTATGAGTAGTGGTACCTTGTGGTCATTGTATTATGTTTAGTAGAAATAGTAATAAATGGTGTAATTTAAAAATCTTAATTTAGACTACATTTACATCACAATGTGATACTCTATAATTGTACCAAAACTTAGCAATGAAGACACGACAAGTAACTAGATGTATTCAACAAAATTTTAATGCTTATCATTGTGTCTTTGAATAATATTTATAGTGCTAGCTAAATTGGGTAGTATTGACTTACTTTTACGATTCACATAGATGTCATCATAACTCGTTGGTTTTGATACTTTATTATTTGAAAATAAATGATAGTTAAATTAGGTAGTATTGACTTAGTTTTCCAATGCTAGTTAAATTATTAACTCAGTTAGTGCTTGAATTGAGGCTTTTGTGATCCATAACATTTATAAGAAGAAATTTCAGTATAAATCACATGTAGAAAACATCTGTCAACGCTTTTTGAACCAGCTAGTGTGGTTCATCGTCAGGACAAGTTGAGGAGTCCGATCATGGCTGCAAATTAAATAGGGAGAGCAGATCTTCCAAATGGCTATGTTGACTAGGTTGACCAATAACGACTATAAAGAGAAATGGCTAGATGATATTATAATGTTAAGAAGTTAAAAGGTGATAAAAATGATATTATTAATTAATATATTATATATTCGAATGTAATATTTTTATTGTAGTCAAAAGGTAATAAAAACTACTATTATGATTATAGTAAAAAAAAAAAAAAATTAATATATTATATATCCAAAAGTGATTCCATTCTATTTTACTCATATATTATTCTATGGTTATTAATATATTTAATTCTTTATTGGTTTATATACTAGGGATAAGTAAAGAAAGATTTACTTCGGTTATTAAATTAATTTATTTAATACTAAGAATGTTATTCTATTTTATTTTTATTACATATTATTCTATGGTTGATAAATTAACTTAATAAATCATTAGGGAAAGGTAAAGGGGTTTTATTATAATATTGGTTAAATTTTTATTTATTTATTTATAAACATAAATATTCATTTATTTATTTATTTACTATTCTATAGTTGTTAAATAAACTTATTTAATTAAGTGTTTATCAATTAATGCTATCTTAGAGAACATGTGTACACAGCCAAATTGTAGGATTTTAGTGGTGTTACACTGAAATTTGTCACCATGACTATCTGCAGTTTATATGGCCCCATCAATAGCCATATTGTCCTCCTTGTCAAGCCCCATACCTCTGCTCTTCATGTTAAAACTTCAAAAAGAGAGAAAGTCACTTAAAAACATGTTTATCTCTGGGTACGCAGGTTCTCTCTACCTTTTCTGCGTGTACGCACTCCTAACACAATGTACCTGTGTACTTGTACGCTCTGTAAGCCAAAGGTTGGGTGCGTACCCCTGTAAAGGTCAAAAGGCGCGAGTTTCATCTTTAAAAAGTTACTTGTGGTCACTTCTAGAGCCTTCTAGAAGAGTGTTTGACGTGTATTAGGCGCCTCCAGATGGTTCATGCATCCCTATGATAGAGGAACTTATCCCATCAAGAGAGGAGCTACCCCATCCAAAAGAGGGAGTATCCCATTGATGTTGGAACTGAATAACTTCCTCTAGAACACTATAAATACAGGCCTTGGTCCAGAGGAGGGGAGGTTGAAAGCTGAACATTCCAAAGGGTAGATGCTGCTGGAATTAGGACTTCCATTGTAAACTTGTGAGGAGAGATTACCATCCTTTCTTGTTGCCATATTGGAAGTGGGTGAGCTTGTCAAAGTAGAGGAAATCTCTTGCTGGACCCTGGGAGGAGCTTGCACAACACCAAGGCTCAGGTTGTAATGGTTCCTTTTTTGTTTCCTTAATACAAATAAGTCCATTCTTCTCAATGATTTGTTGTTAATGAATTATTTCATGTACTCCTTGGTCTATGTGATGAATATGCTTTGTTTTATGATGAATATTCAGGTGTTATGTAATCGTTTGCTTTGTTAGTGTATGCAGGTCTAAAAGTGAAGGAGGAGCTCATCTGGATCAGCAAGGCTGGACTGCTACAACAAGCGTTGGACCTAAGGTAAGATCGAAAAACACTTGATCTCTCATAGAATAAC
>APFE030645938.1:45787-75509 GCA_000404065.3 Pinus taeda
GTAGAAATAGTAATAAATGGTGTAATTTAAAAATCTTAATTTAGACTACATTTACATCACAATGTGATACTCTATAATTGTACCAAAACTTAGCAATGAAGACACGACAAGTAACTAGATGTATTCAACAAAATTTTAATGCTTATCATTGTGTCTTTGAATAATATTTATAGTGCTAGCTAAATTGGGTAGTATTGACTTACTTTTACGATTCACATAGATGTCATCATAACTCGTTGGTTTTGATACTTTATTATTTGAAAATAAATGATAGTTAAATTAGGTAGTATTGACTTAGTTTTCCAATGCTAGTTAAATTATTAACTCAGTTAGTGCTTGAATTGAGGCTTTTGTGATCCATAACATTTATAAGAAGAAATTTCAGTATAAATCACATGTAGAAAACATCTGTCAACGCTTTTTGAACCAGCTAGTGTGGTTCATCGTCAGGACAAGTTGAGGAGTCCGATCATGGCTGCAAATTAAATAGGGAGAGCAGATCTTCCAAATGGCTATGTTGACTAGGTTGACCAATAACGACTATAAAGAGAAATGGCTAGATGATATTATAATGTTAAGAAGTTAAAAGGTGATAAAAATGATATTATTAATTAATATATTATATATTCGAATGTAATATTTTTATTGTAGTCAAAAGGTAATAAAAACTACTATTATGATTATAGTAAAAAAAAAAATTAATATATTATATATCCAAAAGTGATTCCATTCTATTTTACTCATATATTATTCTATGGTTATTAATATATTTAATTCTTTATTGGTTTATATACTAGGGATAAGTAAAGAAAGATTTACTTCGGTTATTAAATTAATTTATTTAATACTAAGAATGTTATTCTATTTTATTTTTATTACATATTATTTTATTGTTGATAAAATTAACTTAATAAATCATTAGGGAAAGGTAAAGGCATTTTATTATAATATTGGTTAAATTTCTATTTACTTATTTATAAACATAAATATTCATTTATTTAATTTATTTATTTAATATTCTATAGTTGTTAATTAAACTTAATAAATTAAGTTCTTATCGGTTAATGCTATCTTAGAGAACATGTGTACACAGCCAAATTGTAGGATTTCAGTGGCTCACAGCGATGGATAAAGTTGTTTGAGTGAAAACGGAAGTTGAAGCACAAGTACATGAGAACTTTGTTGCTCTGTGAGAGGCCTTATGCCTTGAACCATCTCTCAGCGCATGGCTTTGAATGCGGAATATCTCTCTGCATTTGATTTATGTATACGACCCATGTCTCCACGTGTGGCATTCCCTATATCTAGCTACCCTACGCGTGTCTTTTGTTTTTCAGGTAAGATGTCTTCATGATTCATAACATCATTTTGGTCTTAGTCTACCATTAATGTTTCCTGTCTAGACGAGTGGATCTCAGTTTTTATCCTTGTAACTGCGCATGGCCATGTTTAGTCTGGTGTATGGCCTTTCCCTTTCATTTTTGCCTAGCACGTGGTATGATTCTAAATTGGTTAGATATTTTTTGGCACCTCGCATACTAGTTATGGCCTGATAATTGCAAGAACATAGAGGGTTTCAAGGAACAGAGAGGGTTTATGCAAGGAACAGGGGAACGAAAAAGATAGAGGGTTTCAAGGAACAGAGAGGGTTTCTGTAAGGAACAGAGGAACGAAAAAGATAGAGGGTTTAAAGGAACAGAAATGTTTTCTGCAAGGAACATAGAGGGTTTCTGCAAGGAACAAAGGAACAAAAAAGATTGAGAAATGTTTGTAGATTCACAAAGATGGTGACAGTGCCACACCAATGTCACTTTGTTTTTGTTGTTCTAAGAGATGGCTAGAGAATCACCTCGATTTGTTCCAGAGGGATTCTCTATATGACATGAGAAATTGGGCTTTTGGGAGGAATTGATGGAACAAAATCCAGAGGTGGGCCTGGCAGAACTACTCCATTCTCTCCCTGATTCCTGCCACGACTTTCCATTACAAATCCACTAGAAAATGGTGTTACATCTTCATCAATCAAACATTCCTCCACACTGCAATGAACCAACACCTTTGCTTCTACAAGCAAACCTTCCTCCTCATCATCAACCAAACCTTCCTCCTCGTTTGCCCCATTGCAATGGAGGGTTTGTCGAGAAAATGGAGAGACAAACAAACACCAATGTTTGAGAGCCACGAGACTAGGGTTTCTGTGATGGGCATTAACGGCATGAGGCCCAATGGCAGCAGAGTACATACTCATTTATTCGTGGGTGGTGGGAGATAGATATTAAGACCCTCATTCTTATGAATAGTGGGAGACATGGGCGGGAAACAACAGGAAACAATGGGCTAAGCCATCTTAAAATGGAAACAAGACAGTTGAAACCATCGAAACTTTTTTGGTGTAGAGGCCGAAAATCTTTTTGGTGCTAAATTGTTTTAGTTTTTATATACGGGGGCTTTCACTGTTATTTTGCAAAGGAACTCGAAGCTGAGCTAGAAGTTTCAAGGAAGATAGCAAAGCGTTTATTTTCCACAAGTATTTTCCTTTCAATTTGATGTATTTCCCTTTCAATGATGTTGGCATTGGTATTATTTTCCTTGCGTAGTTGTATTCATTGGTATAGCTGTAGGAATTGGGATTATTTTTATGGTATAGATGTAGGCATTGGGGATTATTATCAAAAATTTCCTAAGCTGTGTCTAGTTCTATTTCTTTATAATTACATGAACAACTTAATTTCTTCTTTGAACTATCACTCTCTATTTGTGTGTAGACATGAATCCAATCAACCTTGTAATGAGATGACTCACCTGCATGCTGGGAAACACTAGGCATTGGCTCATACATACTAGAGACACTGTCCACTTTTGAACCATACAATTCATCAAGGCCATAAAATTGTTTGTCATTGTCTGGACTCTGAATAATGAAATGTGTCTTCATGAACTTCATCCTCAATAGCTAAGTTATGAGGTTGCAGACCTGAATCTGAAACTCAAATATTCTCATAAGCTTCTTCACATTCATCGTATGATGAATGAATTAGTTGATGATCTCCAAATTTCAAAGAAACTGCATTAGACAACATGGGACAACCATCATTTTGGCTACTGTTATAATTCTTATGTGATTTTTGTTCTTCATCATCGTGAGTTTCACTTTTTTAAACCTGTTCAATTTCATCTTCTTTTTCAACTACATGATATTGATATCTTCCAATTGCATCTGAATTATTATACCCATACTCGTGAGTTTCATTATTAACAAGTGAGATGGGATTTTCCTTAACAAAAGTAGCTGAAATGTAATGTATGGTGCATTCTTCACCATCTCAAACTTCATTGGATGATGCCTCCTTTTCAAATAACAATTATTTCTTGTCAATGAAAAATTGTCTCCTTTATAATTAAGACAAGAAAAGGAATTTTCTTTATGTATCCCATGGATTATAACCTTTCATATGTAATTGTGTCTTATAACATGATAGTGTTGCACCCTAACCCAACATACAACATTGTAACAATCCTAGTTCCTTTGGGTGTGTTTTGAGAAATGATGTCATCCTTTTATGAAAATCCATGCCCCATTGGCTCATTGTTATATATTTCAACTTCTATGCAATAAATGGCCACATGGAGTCACTTGATATCCACCATTCTAGGAGATGCACTAGGATGATCTTTTGCTTGGATATGTGATCATGTGTTTGGCACTAGACTCTAATTCATTAGCATGAAATAGGTTCTAGAGGGGTGTTATGGAAATATGATTGATTCTCCTCTGAACATCTCAAATCTCCACAAATTTGTGCATAGGTATAATACCAAGCCATGATATTTGTAGCTTGGGTCTTTGAGAAGTATGAGGCATGAAATTGCCATTATTTGGTTTAATCCCACACCAACATTTACTCATGAATTGATGAAACCAAAGCTCATGGGAATTTACTGCATTGTCATTCATTTGAATTCACTCATTCCATGTGTGGTTAACTATATTGGAGGCTTAAACATAATTATGAGTTTATATACCGTCTCTGCCACCAGTGTTCTACATTATTTTATGTCTTTTCATTTTCCAAGCATATTTCAGGGTTATTTATTGCATATTGGTGCTCTTCTAAGGTAGCACACCATATCGCTTCACCTACCATAATAATTCTTTGGACTCGGTTTAGTAGTTTCCATGCATGCTTAATATGCTTCATATGCATTTCTTTTCAAATGTTGATTTCATAGTTTAATATAAACTGGTGATAATTTATTTAAATATTTTATATACAAAATGATGCTTGTTTGTTAGGAACACTGTTTTATTTTTTGAGCACCATATATGGAACCTCGTTGGTTTCAATCCATAATTGCAGAGAGTCAACCAAACAAACTTTCATTTAATTTTCTAAAATCTCTCACTTTAATCCAACTTCTGAATGTTGTTATATAAAAGATCGAACAAACACTAATTGTGGGAGCAAACTATCTTGAGGCATTATCTGGGCAGTGAATCATCCCTCAGACATTATCTGAGGCATTGGCCTATCTCTAAGGCATTATCTATAGCATCACATTAAATCTGAGGGTTCACTGTGGCAACAATATGTCTATGAAGAAATTTTGAGATAGAAAGATACCTCTGAGGCACTGTTGATGACACCAGATCATCCCTGAGGTATCAATTGTGGCAGTGAACCACCTATAAGGGATTGTTTGTGGCAACGAATCACCCCTAAGGTTTTTATGTGGCAGCAAATCATCTTGAGGTATGGTATGGGGTTTTGAGGCAAGCAAGGTCTGGTTTGGAGTTGATCATGGCTGCAATGAGATAGTGAAGTAATGTTTATAGGCAGCAAGGAGATATTCTACAGAGATTACTTTGCATTATGTGACAACGATTTAAGACAATGCATTACCCTTTGTAATATAATCCATAGAACTCCTCAATGAAATTAGTCTTACATGAATAGAAGTTTAAACCAACATATTTTAGAATAATTTTATGGTTTTACACGTTGTCATATATTTCAACATTTATTTATGTAATGATCCTAACTAGTGTCCACAAACTTTTCTTCTTTGATTTCTATTACATTATTCTATACAAAATGGAAGACTAGGTATTTATGTTGGTTTTGGTATTTGTATTATTTATGTTGTTGATTTAGTTATAGGTTGGATTTGTTTTTAGAAATAAGTTTAAAATAATACTTCAAAAGTTTGTTTGTGACTAGTTAAATGCTTGTTGGAACACTCTGATAAGCTTGCCTCAAACTGTTGGACAGATCTTCAATGCTCACTCAACACATATTTGGTGTTACCGATTCTATTTTCTTATCGGTTTTTTTATCAAGGTTTTCTTATTTTTATGTTATTATGTGTTTTTTAAGAATGTACTCATGGGTGTTACCGATGCTACTATGGGGGATTCAATTATATTCACTACTTTTATGAAAATGTTAACAAATTCACGAGAGCAAGGCGTTCTTATGATGATGCATGAGGTAAGCTTGAATATTGTCTTTTATATGTTCAATTATCTTATATTCCTTATTATATTATTCTAGTTTATGTTTGTGGAATGCAGACAATCGCTAAAGTCATTCCAACCTATAACACCTTATAAAACATCTAAGGTAATGATAGTGGTAAAACTTGATCAATATTTTTGTGCATTTAGTTAACTTATTTCACTATCTATATTTATTAAATTTGTGTTTTCACTAAGCATGCACTTTGTTGGCATGCAGGATCCATTTATTCCCCTCAATACAACCAATGTTGGCATGCAGGGATCATTAATGCCCCAATATACATCTAATGTTATGCAAGATGTAAGATTCAACCATTTATTTATGTGAGTTGGATTATGTTATTTGTTGAGAAATCTAGGGCATATATTTAATAAAGTTTTTGCACAACGACTCCATGATTTATGAGGTGTTACAAAGAGCTACATCATGCCTTCAAATGGATCACCCCATCCGTTTTTCTTCTTGTACATACAATACTATTTTAACAAGTAACCCAAGCAATATATTATTCCAAAACATGATGTCAAGTTACTTTTTTAGGGTTTTTATGTAATCAAGAGGCATTTTTAGGGTTTTTTAAATTCAAACATTAGATCATACTCTTTTCCCTTTATGTCATTCTAGAGTTTATCCCATGCCCCAGAAATCAAATCACAGGGAACAAATATCTTAAGATTAATGTTTCTAAATACTATGGTATTTCTTAAAATATAAACCCATAAATTCAACCCTACTACATCTTATGATGGACCCTTTAAAAGAAAATTATTATACATACCTCATGGACACCTATCTGTACTGATTAGTATTTTGGTTGCCATGATTATTTTCAACTTTACTATACATTTCATTGATCATTTGCCACCTTCATGACCTTCTCCTAATGATTCTTTTGAGATATTGTCATTCTATAATGGGACTTGCTTCTTCATGTGTTCATGAAACCCATGCCTCAGTGATAACAAAAATAATCTTCTTTTTCCTTTTTTACATAAATTACATAGAATTGTGATTAGATATTTCATTATGAAGACCGAACCTAGTTACATATTTCAACATGATTCATCTATTATTCCATCTTATTATTTATATTTGTGCCTTGCAGGATGTTTCTAGGGTGACTCCAACAAGTATACAATCTGTTGGTATAGAGGGTCATGTTATGCCATCTACACCTAGACCAGAACCCCATAACATTCCCTTTACACAATCTGTTGGTATAGAGGGTCATGTTATGCCATTTACACCTAGACCAGAACCCCATAACATGCCCTCTACATCAAATGTGGGTCTAGTCAGCATTCTCCCACCAGGACCAGAAAAAGTTTCTTTGAGGAGTCTTATAGACTCACAAACAAGAATGTTAAGGCTCCTACAAGATATTCCTACAAATGCTCAAATCAGACAACAAATAATTGAACAAATTCAGTTATGGGAAATGTCATTGTTGGAGAGTGTAGCTCCTGCAAGAGATCAATAGGTTTTTTTTTTTTTTTTTATAATTTCATTTCTTATGTTTAGGATCATTATTTTAGAAATGAAAAATAGTTTCATATTTTGATTGGGTTCTTAATAGTTCCACAATTTCATTGTAAATGCAGGAAGTAAGTGACTCAGTGATTAATGTACCTATAAGGGAACCTTCCTCAATCCCCAAGACTACAACAATATCATCAGTAACGGCAAAAGGAATGCAAGAAGTTACAATCTTGCTCACTTCAGAAGGAAATGTCTTGAAGGATGAAACAGGGCTGAAATTTTATCACTTTATTTTTCGTTGTGCAGAACAATTATATGGAAATACCATCCAAATGGATTGGAGGAAACAAGCCAATGCAAAAAAAGAGGAACTATTTAAAGATGTAGTAATAGCATTTGGTAATCCAGGATTTGTTAAGGAACTTATTTTACAGGTTCCAAGTAAATACATGCACTCAAAGAGGTCCAATTTAAGGACAAATTTGACAAAAAATTTGATGTATCCACATCCAGCTTGGATCACAGACCAAGTGATGTGGGATGAACTTATGAAAGATGCGAAGTTTAAGAGGAAAGTACTTAGAAATCCAAACTATACGCCATCTGCACAAGGAGGTGCTAAGAGACACCTACGAGATACAAGAAAAGCAACCCAAGCTAGGGTGTCATAAATTGGATCTCACAAATTAGGCTCTGGTGGATATAATAGTATTCGTGGTGGTATGGTAAGTGATATTTCCATATATTATATTTTCTATTTTAGGCAAAGTAACCATGGTCACGTTGAGTTAATTGTATCTTATTAGTTATTTTACCTTATAGATATGATTATCTTTGTTAATGTAGGTTCACGAGTTTCAAAAGAAAGCTTCAGAGGAAGACCTAAAATATGCTTTATTACATGGTTCCCAAGGTCTTCACCAACACATGATAAATCGAGGGGAAAAACTAATTACTGGTTATGGATCCAAGGTTAGTTGTTTATAATATTATATGAATAATGCAATAAATCAATTAGACATTTTAATGTTATTATAACAAGTTAAAGTATGTTGTGTATAGGAATCAGGTGAAACATCTGGGAGTGAGCATGGGGAGGAGATACAAGCACATGATGATTTTCTTGTTGCACAAAATCATCCAATAGTCATTCCTGAACCTTGGCAGGAAATCATTGTTGAATTTTAGCGAATGGGAGATAGAAATAATGACGAGGTGTTCAATGTGATGAGCATTCCACACCCATAATGAATGTAACACCTCCCAAAAAGAGGACAAAAAGGATTGATATGTGTTAAATTTTAATAAATTGAACGTGCATTGCTCTAGCTTCTAAGGAGCGCACTAGGTTGTGAGGGTCCAAACATAAATTAATTATGTGTGCAAAAAAACAAATTTTGAAGATACTGTGTTTTTTTTATGAGTACTTACATATTGTGGGCATCAGTAAGACTATTGCAGGTCCTAAGTTGTATTATTTATTTGATTATGATCAATTTGATATGCTTATATTTGTGTTATATGTAGATGACCTGGTCCTAAAAGTTAGTTTAAAAAACTCTATCCCATGGTGCAAGAAGAAACTAGCAAGTGAAGTTGACATGAAGGGTATACACCTCATGTGTTATTTCTTGGCCTTAGAGGTTTGGCTGAGTTGAGGGGAGGTGGTCCTCGAATAGGGGTAAGTAAGCAATTGAGATTCTGAAGAAGTTTCAAATAATGGACAATAAACCATAGGCTACTTTTATGATACATATTTTTAAGTTATGAGTAGATTAAGATTCAAATTTGGTTGATTCGTTAGCGTACAAAAAGTATATAGGGTCCCTGATATATCTGGTAGAATTTAGCTATCAAATTGTTGTGCGCATGAGATCTCTTGTCTCACAAACAAGGGGGGATCAGACACCAATTTAGTGTCCAGCTTGGTTGCTAATATATGGTTGAGTTGAGGTTGCTGCAAATATGCTCCATGGTCTGAGGTATGCGAGGTACTTAAAGGGTACACTAGCACAGTGCTTTGAGCTGTTGCATGCTTTAGTTGATTTTGACACGACCAGGGATGCAGGTGGCAGGAAGAGTGATTCATGGTTTTGTTTTAGCTTGGGTTCAAATATAATATCCTTGTTAGGATGGGATACCCATGTCTGCAAGTTGAAGAAGTCCCTTTCTGGGCTAAAGTAGCCTCCTATGCTTGGTAGTCATGGATTTATGAGTACTTATAGATTATGGGCATCACTAAGACCGTTGCAGGTCCTAAATTTTATTATTTGTTTGATTATGATAAATTTGATATGCTTATATTTGTGTTGTATGTAGATTACCTGGTCCTAACAGTTAGTTTAAAAAACTCTATCCCATGGTGCAATAAGAAACTAGAAAGTGAAGTTAACATGTATTATTTCTTGGCCTTGGAGGTTTGGTTGAGTTGAGGTGAGCTGGTCCTCAAACACGGGTAAGTAAGCAATTGAGATTCTGAAGAAGTTTCGAATAATGGACAATAAACCCTAGGATACTTTTATGATACATATTTTGAAGTTTTCAGTAGATTCAGATTCAGATTTTGTTGATTCGTCAATGTACAAAAAGTAGATAGGTTCCCTAACATGTATGGTATACTTTAGTAGTCAAATTGCTATGTGGATGAGATCCCTTGTCTCACAAAGAAGGGGGGATCAGACACCAATTTAGTTTCCAACTTGGCTGTTAATATATGGTTGAGCTGAGGTTGCTGCAAATCTGCTGAAAAATGCATGTACCATCCTTAGACGTGTCTTTTCTGTCTAATTCAGTTCAAAAAGTATTTTTTGTCATGGCAGTTTTGCAAATTGTTTTTATTATTCTGGATTGAAATGAAAAAGTAAACCTCTCGCTCATGTACCTGCTTTTTATTTGGCTTTGCTTTTATAGATCAATGTCTTATAATGTTTCCAGTTAGCCTACGTTGTTTTCATTTCTCAATTTCTTATGCTTTGTCTGGTAGTTATTTAAATTTGGTATCTCAGTGAACTTTGCACCCAGCTTAAAAGTAGATTGATAAAGATGGATATAATGCTAGTTGGTATTGGTAATGGGAGTTTATTCATAGTTTTTGTTATAATTTGGCATCTCTTTGAGGTTTGCAGCTGGTTGATGCACAGATCGTGGTTCAGTTGGATCTACTCTAATTTTCATCTGGCTTTAATACATCATGGATGGCTTTAATACATCATGGATTTTTGTGGACTTTAATGGTTAAGAAAATTCTATCATAATGTATTAGGTTAAGTTGGTTTATTTATTTATTTTCTCC
Source organism: Pinus taeda (assembly GCA_000404065.3). Taxonomy (NCBI): domain Eukaryota; kingdom Viridiplantae; phylum Streptophyta; class Pinopsida; order Pinales; family Pinaceae; genus Pinus; species Pinus taeda. Next base: position 56,078 of record APFE030645938.1, read on the forward strand.
TGTGTTTTGCTTAAGTTGATATATTCTTTGAGATTAAGATGCTTTTTTAATAGGTTTGATGAAGATTAATGTATTCTAGTTTACTAGGTTAATATTTTTTTATTAGTAATTTTTTGTTCTCATCATCTTAAAGATAACATGAATTTGAGACGAATCATTTTAGGTCTAAACTTTTTTGGTTTTAGGTTTAGTTAAGATTAGTCTCTTCTAGCTTGTGAGGTTAATTTGTTTTGTTTTACTTGTTTACTTTTTTTAATTGTTTTACTTTTTTTGTTGTTTTTACCTAAGGTGATAAACTCTTGAACCGAGATTTTTTTGTCAGTTTTTTTAAATACTGACTTTTAAGCATTGAGGTGTGATATTTTCGAGGTTTAGATAGATTTATACTATCTTTAGGTTAGATTAAATGGAACTGATATTCTTACAGATTAGATAGATTTGTACATTCTTATGTTAGATTAAATGGAACTATGTTGGATTCTACTAAGTTATTTACAGTTGTTTTAAGATAATGGTCAATAAGTTGAATAAATAATATTTTTTGTTTTTGTATTGGTGATCTCACTCAGGATAGTGATTGATATTCTTGGAGCCACAGATGCAGCTCAAGGACAACTAGCCTTTTCACTTGGTGGACTGTGTGGATTACATAGTACTTGGCCTTTGTTCCTTCTATTTTTAACAATTCAGAATGTTGTTTAACTTCATTATTTTATCTCAGTGGTTGAGTTTACAAGTTTTTGCAGGGAATAAAATAGATATGTTGTGATTTGTGACATGACATACTTTCTATCCCATTAACTATTTTGGTCATCTTTTTTTTCGCATGCTTTGTAATACTAAGTACTTCTCCTGTCTATCAGCGGAAATCATGAATTTCAATGCATGCGAAGGAGTATGCTTCTGGATACCCTTGCAAAAGAATTAGCTCCAGGAACGATCGGATTCAATGCTAAAGTTGTTTCCATTCAACAATCTATAGATTCTTCTTTAACTATAGTAAAACTGGGAGATGGAACACTTATAAAAGCTAAGATAGCATCTTAAATCCAAACTTCTGACTCCCATTTGAAGTAGTAAAAATTGGGTGTAATTCTGAAAAATTACCTGGCAGTTACGCTACAATAAGCCTTCTGAAGTTGAAGCTGAATAATTACATATCCTTTGAATGTAACAATGTAACAAAGTGCTTAGCCCCTCTAGGGACAGCCTTCTATAGACTTTGATTCTCAAATGATATTTGAGGCATCCCTATTCTCCTATGTTTTTTACCCGTTTTCTATGGAATGGGGATGAGAACAAGAATGCCACAAATATCATTTGATGCATCTCTAGTTTTGTGGGAATGGCTCATTGGATGTCACTGGGACATCCCCTACATGAAAGGACCATTCTTAGGATATTCCCGGCAAGAAAGGTACTAGTCTGCCATTCCTGAAATTTGGTTCTATGTTGGAGCCATTGGTGAAATTCATTTGCTTGCCAATTCGTGGTGGAAGATAGAGTCATTAACCTTTGGCCCATTACAATGTCAACATGTAAAGACAGTTAAAGCATTGGATAAATATGCACCCTTTATACTACAACAAACCTTTCATAGGTTGTTTGAGACAAATAAAATGCAAGTTGAGTTGAGTTCACTATTATATAGCCATAAATAGAAGTTCCTCCTCAACTGTAAATTGTATATATTATAATCACTGACATAATGATGGCATGATCTGGTGAGAAGCCTTCATTAACTGAATTACATTATGTTATATGGAATTGTCTTCATTTACTATTGAGTACTCACATGTCTATTTAAGGTTAAAAAATTAGTAAATTGCATTCAAATGCATGCTAGTCACATTATTTTCTGCTGGACAATTATATTGTAGATAAGTAGGAATTGTGTTGTTGGACAATTGTTCAACTTATGAATAATTACAGGTAACAAAAAAATTTGGTTTCTCTGGTAGAGAACTATTTAGCAGAAAATGAAAATAGATTGCTAGTCTTTGCTTTCAGCTAGGACTAACATCCTTTGAGTTTTCTTCAGTCTTCAAGACAAACTATTTCCACTGTTAAAACATAAATAGATATAAGGTACAGGGTAGGCAATATTTAGCTGGCTAGAGGCCAAGACTACTTTATGTAATCCAAGTATAATCATGAACAACTATAGCTTGTATTGAAACACTTGCATATAGGCAATGAAGCACATAAAGTTCCATCATAAGTTGCACATGTACATAATCAAAATGTTTGCTATTAAATAATTTAAGAATCAATACACATTTTAGCCTAGGAGACCATGACCATATACAACGATGAGAATAGAAAAATTATTTCCCAACTTAATATTCAACCGCAGTTTGATTTTCCTGTTTATAATCTAGGAAGGTACGGTAACAAGGCCTGTAGATCCGGAGGAGGAGCTCAGAATCATGGCTCAAGAAGTCCGTGTTATGAGGAAGCTATTCTGAATAGTCTTGCTACAAATGTTCCCAAAGTGAGACATCCACGTGGATGAGCACAAAATACAACCATACAGAATCTCAATGTTTATTCAGTCCATGATACTTGAATTGATGATTTGATTATTTGTAGGTTGTGGTGCTTTGTCAAGTTGAGAAAGCCAAGGATGAAATGATGACCGAACTTTATAGCTCAGTCAAGTAAGGTTTAATGAAAAAATATGGTTAAGTTACGTCAATAATTAGTTTAATTATTTTCCCATTTCTGTATTTTTCTAGACTGATTTTGATTTTCACTTGAAATTAGGTCTCTTGGGACTTTACGAAAGTAGTGTTTTTTGTCATCCTCTGCAGGCGTAGTAAACACCTATTGATTGGAGCATTGTACATTTGGGCTTTTGGGGTGCCTTTTCAACTTCTTTTTTAAAAAGGTCCTACATGGATTTAAACTTGGATCGATCCCAAGAGAACTTTTGACTTATCAATTCTATTTTCCCGTGTTGATATGTATGTAGTGTGGGCTCAATAGCAACACCTTTTAACCTCAATATGAATGACAATTGAGCAACTATGAGCCCTTTTTTGCTTCCTTTTTATCAACACTCTATTTTACTCATTTATGTCTCTTTATTTTGAATTTTAATTTAATTTAATTTTGAATTTATAGACAGACTGTGTTATTGGTTGTTTTGATCAATACTAGTTTTCTTTTCCTGCTTCTGTTGGCATTTTCCTAGTTGAATTAGCGAGGGTTCTATATTTTTCCACTTATATTTATTTGAATTTTAATTTAGTTTAATTTTGAATTTATAGACACGCTCTGTTATTGGTTGTTTTGATCAATACTGCTTTGGTTTTCCTGTTTTTGTTGGCATTTTCCTGATTGAATTGGTGAGGGTTCCATGTTTTTCCACTTCTGTTTATTTGTTTCCTTCTTATTTATTGAATGGAGTTTTGTTTGTTGCAGTATTCATGGGTAATGTAAAGTTATCATGTTTGATGTTACTGCACGCTTGACTTACAAGAATGTCCCAATGTGGCATAGAGATCTTTGCAGGTATCTCTTTTGCAGAGGGGTTGGATCTCTAAGTAGAAATGAAGGTTCCTTAATTGTGTGGTGGCACAACAGCTTGAACCGTAGCTAAATATCTTTGTGAATTTCAGGGTATGTGAGAACATTCCTATTATTCTTTGTGGAAACAAGGTTGATGTGAAGAATAGGCAAGTGAAAGCTAAGCAAGTTACTTTTCATATAAAGAAGAATCTTCAGTACTATGAGATATCTGCAAAAGGTAACTACAAGTTTGAGAAGCCATTCCTGTACTTGGCACGGAAGCTCTCAGGGTGAGCCTTTAATATAGTTTCTGATGCTCCCTAATATGTATGTTATATTAAAAAATTTGCATTGATTCTATAATGGGTTATTTTTATACGGATCCAAACCTTGATTTTGTGGAGTCACCTGCTCTTGCTCCTCCTAAGGTTCAAATAGACCTAGCGACCCACCAACAGTAAGTAGAATGCTATTTTCTTATTATTTTTTGTTAGATTTTATTGAAATAATTTGTTCCATTTCTAAAGGATTGAAACTTCGACTTACAATATTTTATGTTGTCAGGTACGAGGCAAAACTTGTAGCAGCTGCGGCCCAACCCCTTCTAGATGACGATGATGATGCTTTTGAATAGCTTTGTTAAGATGCTTTTGCATATTTAGGGATTTGTGGATTCAATTAGTTTTGTATCATTGGAGTTTGCTCTTGAGTTCCGACATTTAATTCTGATTTGTATTTGGGGCTTAGAATAACATTATCACATCTCTCTATATGTGATTTGGGTACTCTGCAAATGTTTTCATCAGTGGAGTTGGCTAAGCTATCTTAGTTCAACTCCATTACAAAGCTATTTTTATATGCTAAGACAGTTTTTTCCGTTATATACTCTTGCACATTTTGCACAAGAACTTTTTGCACTCTTCAAATATTTCAAGAATGCTCAAGTGCCTTTCATCGTGTACTATTGGGGGAAATGCTAGTTGTGATGATTATTGCTTGTAATATATTATGGCTTGTTAAAACTCTCTCTGAAAATTCCAGCTATGTTTGAGGATTTATTTTAACTCTGAAATTGGTTTACATAAAGCTTGTACAATGAACAATTTACCTGCTAGATTATCAGAATAAATGATATTATAAAGTAAGTGCTAATACCTTGTATACGGGCCAAATCCTGCCTTTGCAATATTGTTTTCATATGGGACACTTTCTGTTGCAACTGTCAATGTTTCTGTGGTAAAAACTATTGGTTGACCCTACGTATAGCCTTTGTTTCCATTCGGGGCTCTACAGATTGCAATTTCTGCAATGCGAACTTGCAATTTCTAACTTCGATTAGAGGTCGTGCAACATCCATATGGAAAAAATATTGTATTCGCAATAACATCAAGAGGAAATAAAGACGCATGTCCTCTAGAATGGATCTTCACACTGATACCAATGCTAATGGTGTTGAGAAACTACTGTGCAATAGAATAGACAATGTTGATGTCCAGAACAAATATATTTTGCATCCCCAGGAGCAACCCAATATGTCTCAGGTATCTTTTTGCAAGAGCATTCCAGTGGTGGATCTGAAACACCTGGATGGCGCTAGTAGAACCATTGTCATACAACAAAGCCAACGTGCATGTCAGGAGGATGGCTTTTTCCAGGTACAACCTTCAATCTCCAATGTCCCAAGTTATGATTTTTTTTTGCGGAAGGGATTGGACTCATGAGGCTTTGAATTTTGAATCTCATGATATTGTGATATAAACTGTTTTGAAGATTTGAATTTTGAATCTCATAATATCTCTCAATAGACTTCCAAAATCTCAATTATGAACATTAATTCTTAAAAAAATTTCTTTACAAATTCAGTATTAATATGGTTGAAGCTACACGATATGATTAGATAGTGAACCATGGGGTACCACAGAGGGTGATGAAAAACATGATGGGAATCACCAAATAATTCTTCGAAATGCGAATGGAATATTGTGCATGCCTTTATTCAGAGGATCCAAAGCAACTGGCTCAACTTGCTACAAGCTTCAATATTCACAAAGATGAAATCCTTAACTAGAGGGAGTATTTGAGACACATTTGTTTTCCATTACACGAAGTCATCGACTCTTGGCCTAAAAAACCTGCAGCCTATAGGTAGCCATTAAACCTTATGTCAACCATTAAAGAAACAATCATAACTCGTTTGGCTTAATATAATATTGAAGCTTTTGTTATAGGGAAATTGCAGGGAAGTACGGTACGGAGGTGAGGGAACTGTGTTTAAGGCTATTGGCTGCAATTTCTGAAGCTCTAAGACTCCATTCTTATTACTTGAATAATAATTTTGGGGAACACAGACAACTGTTACTTTTAAATTACTATCCACCATGCCCCAAACCTAGATGTTACCCTTGCTTTAATATGCCATTCAGCCGCAGGTGGCATCACTGTTCTAATGCAAGGCGATGTCAGTGGTTTGCAAGTACTTAGAAAAGGGAAGTGGGTTTTTGTAGAACCCATTGCTAATGCCTTTGTTATCAAATGTAATAAGCGAGTCTTCCTCGGTTAAAATCAAAATAATTCACAGGCTACATAAGAAACCTCACAAGCTTTTGATAAGTGATCAGTTAAAGAATATTTGTGATGAGTCTGTTTAGAGTATTAATTTTCAACAATGATCAAAAATATTTTTAAAAAGAAGTTAAAATAACTGGGCAGGCATAAAAACGTTCTATTATAAACCGTTCAAGCGAAAGAATAATCACTCTATAATACTGTGTAATCCAGTTCTAGATATCATACTCACTCTATAAGACTGCGTAATTGAGTTGAGCGATGAAGCTATATTTTTGATAACATGATTGAAGCATAAAACTAACCCATACCTGCCACCAACGAAATTCCTACAATCTTGTACAATTGATAACTATGGCTATCAAGCGTGCCTGGGTATTCTTGTGGGTATGTTGTCTGTCAAACACATAAAGGTATCGCCATTTCATTAATTGGGCTCTCGATTGATTTCTGCATAAAGATTCGCATTGTCTAAATCTAAAGTCGTTTCCATTCAACAGTCTACAAATTCTTCTTTAACTATAGTAAATTTGGGAGATGGAATGCTTATCAAAGCTAAGGTAGCATCTTAAATCCAAACTTCTGACTCCCATTTGAAGCAGTAAAACTTGGACGTAAATTTAGTAATGAATTGAATCCCCTCTTGCTAAACAAAGGTAATATTAATAACCCATATGCGCTAGTTTCTATCAGACAGGAATTTTTGTGGTGGTTTCTCTCATACACGAGTACTATTTGTGAACTTTGAATGTGAAACTACTTTGAAAGAACATTCAAAATGATTTTATTTATTTATTTTTTAAATATTTTTTTATGTTGTCTCTAGAGAGACAATAGTTTGAATTATGATTTTATTTATTTATTTTTAAATAATTTTTTATGTTGTGTCTAGAGACAATAGTTTGAATTATGGACATATTGTCTCTATAGAGACAATATGTTTTTAATCTCAGCTATTGTCTCTAAAAAGACAAAAATGTAATTGTCTCTAAAGAGACACAAATGAAGTTGTCTCTAAAGAGACAAATGAAATTGTCTCTAGAGAGACAAATCAAATTGTCCCTTAATAGACAATAATTCTTTTCTTTATAGAGACAATAATAATATGTGTTCTATATTGTTTTTATAGAGACAAATTTTTGAGACATTATATTTTGAGACACCCACTTAGAGACAATATTTAAGATAATACACAAGTTTCTTTTTGTCTTAAGTTAACACAATTGACTCAAATATTGTCTTAAAAGCCAGTGGGACAATAAGAAGTTGGTGGGGTTTGAGAACTTCTCTCTGCCATATTGGTTCAATGGAAATCTTTGCTTCTCCTCTAGCAATCTCTGCAACTCCATTAAGAAACTGCGCTGCCTCCCGCCCGTCACATAGATTATCACTGAAACTCGTACGCACAACAAGGCCCCCACATTTGAAGCGCGTTACCCATTATTTTCATAATAAAATTCAGTTAAAACGTTAGGGTGAATGACAAATGAGGACCCAAAAGTACGAGGAATCAAGTTTACCTGAAAAATGAGAGCGGGGACATCCTCAACCTCAGCATGTTAAGCTCCATTAATTTTTTACCAACTGCTACCTACAGTTATGGAAGTAAACTGCAGTCTTTCCTTAATTTCTGGAAACCAACTGTAGTAATTTCCTTAAATTAAGGAAATCAACTGCAGTTAATTAATTTTCTTGTTGGGAGCTTCTGAAGTTGTCCATTACTCCATCTGGAGTTCTCTACCTTGATCTGTGGAACACTTGACACATAGCCATTAGAAGCTTGATGGAAGCTTGGCTATAAATTCATCTGTTTGGTCTCCAAGCTAGCATCTCAATCCCCTTCAGTTTTTACACCATCTAGCTGAGAGAGCAGAGCTTGGAAGTGCCTTCAGACTATCTGTGTTCTTTTCTTTTGCTTGGATTGAAGCTGGAGTGCTGTTTCAGTAAAGAAAGAAAGTGGACTGTGGTTTGCAGAAAGAGCATTATCAATGGTTGGAGGTAATTTAATTTTTCTTGGGCATTAAACCTTCATTCCAGTTTAACGATTCTTTAAGTTTTTCCGCATATAGAATCGTTGTTATAAAGTTAACATTGGTATTGGAGCGAGGTTTTTATCTTCGCCTTGTCTTTGTTCTGCTTGCCAAAATTATCTTGCTTTTGGCTTTCGACATTTTACTCGTCTTAGATAAAATATATATGTTGGTCTTCTTCAGCATTCCTCATGCACCAAACATTACATCCAAGGGCACAATTACTGATTATTTTTATATAGCTTCATCCAGTATGGTTAGTATTGTTAGAACAAAGTGCATTGTTATATAAATATTACAGCTTCATCTAGTGTGGATAGTGTTGTTGAACAAAGTGCGTTGTTGTATCCACATCAACAACAACACCTGGGTTGAATCCAAGCATAGTCGATAATTGTCACTTATATAGCTAAGCAAGCTTCCAAAGATTGGCATACCCAATCAACATAGTAGAGATTAAATCTCGATTATATAGTTAAGCAAGCTTCTAACCAGATCCAAAGCCAGGTTTTGAATCTCTGGTAGATAAGTTTTTAGATTCTTGTAATGGGTTGCCATTTTCCTTGAACGTATTTGGGAAACATCTTTATAGAAGGGAGATGGATGACTGGGAAGACGATTTGAGGAGTCTTCGAAAAAAAAATACTTCCCAGTGAGACAAACGAAAGCCTCAAAATTAGTTAGGATGCGGCCAATGAGGAGGAAAAACAAATATTCCTGGACATTGTTGTCAATGAGATCGATTATATGGAGGCATTCCAGCTATTTCAACACTTCCGCCATACATTTTTGATAGAAAGTTTTCAGGAGTTTTGGAACATATTTTGGAATTTTTTTTTTTTTTTTTTCGTTCGAATCATGTTTCAAATCATCCACATCCGAACTGTCCACATCCTTGATGGAAATATAGAAAGTTCCCTTGAAGAGCTTCTTGTCCTTGTCCTGCTTAACAACGTTGATCCCATTTTGGAAGCGGTCAAAGACTACTTCTGTCTCTTTGTCCAAATGGAAGTCTGAAACCCTTTATCAATCCATTGCCGACCTGCACAGAGATTTTGTTTCCTGTAGGTTGACAAATTAAATTTATTACATTGGTATTTTATTTAATTAAAATTATTCCCAATGTCCTCAATAGCTGTTTTGCTCCAAAGAATAACGATAATTTTAGATTGCTTCATTCCTTACATCTGTCTTTCATGTTGGGGTTGAAGTTTGAACAATATGTGTACTATGAATGGGATGGAATTTGTGAGGTTCATTGATTCTTATCCCCAAGCATTGCACCAACACTATTTAAAGAAGATATTTTTGGCACATAAATGGTTCATTTCTCATTCGGGCATTTAGTTTTTGATTCTATGTGTATTCCACATGAAGTTTAGATTTAGCATTGTTGAAATTTAATTGTTAATTAGAAGAATCGTTATATCAGCTTACATTTTTGTGCTCATATTTAATTTGTGTAAAGGAGTGCTTTAATTTAATTTAATTTTAATTTTAATTTTATTTATCTTGTGAGCAAAATAGCTTGTTTGCTGGTCTATTTTTGTTTGTTTTATAAACTTAAGGACGGAGCCTGAAGTCAATCCAGCTAGCCTTCGAACTGCATTTGCTATGCAAGTGCAAAGTAGATCAATGCTGCTTCAGTCAATCTCCGGGTTTTGTTTATAAATTGAACAATCGATTTGCAATCATTTACGGTAATGTTGACTGGTTTAACTTTAATTTTGATTTTGTGAAGAATTATATGGAGTTTATTCAAAATTTCATTTTGACTTACTCCTTTCAGTAAACATTATTTTTACTGCTTAAATTTTTGTTTATGCAATTTATGTAAAAAATAATGTCTAGTGATCCATATAATTTTAATTAATTAGAGAATAGCCACAACATATTTAATTAAATTAAAATTATATATTTTAGATCACATAAATATTATTTAGACATTAAATTGTAATTAATTAGACTAAATATAATAAATTTTATCCCACATGAATTTTTATTATATTTATGTAATTAATTAGGATAAAATTTCATAACCTACCCACAGGAGTTATGAATTAATCGTTTTATCATAAAGTTCAAAACAATGAATAATTGAATGTGCTTGAATTAAAAATTTAGCCCACAGGCAATTTTTATGTCATTAGATTCAATTTTGAGCATGATTTACATTGGTAAAACATGAAATTTTATTAAGCCTCAATTTTAACATAAACATGTGATTTTTAATTTTGATGCAGTAGTACAACCTGCAAATTTCTCTGAAATTCGTTGTGACATTCCCGAACTTAAGGGAGATAACTATAAGGTTTGGAAGGAGAGGATTCTCCTTCATTTGGGGTGGATGGACATAGATTATGCTATTAGGAAATATGAACCACCGGCACTCACTAATACCAGCACTGCAGCGGACATCACGCTTTATGAACGATGGGAGCGATCCAATCATCTAAGCATGATGTTCATTAAGACTAAAATTTTAGCTGGTATTCATGGTTCCGTTGATCAGCATGAAAAGGTCCGAGACTTGTTGAAGGCCATTGACGATCAATTCGTCACTTCAGACAAGGCACTAGCAAGCACCCTAATCATGAAGTTCTCATCCCTAAGGCTCACCAGTGTGAAAGGTGTGCGCGAGCAGATCACGCAGATGAGGGACACTGTGGCTCAATTGAAGAAACTCGAGGTTGATATATCGGATTCCTTCCTAGTGCACTACATCCTGAACACCCTTCCGCACCAATATGGACCTTTCAAAATCTCATACAACACACATAAGGATAAATGGTCAATTAATGAACTCATGACCATGTGTGTTCAAGAGGAAGAGAGACTGGTGATGGAAATGGGAGAGAGTGCAATGCTGACAACGCGTGGAAAGGGAAAATATCAAGCCAATCGGAAGGGGAAAGGTAAAGTACCTCCCCAAGCCGGTATCAAGAAGGATTCCAAGTGTTTCTTCTGTAAAAAGAAGGGACACATGAAGAAGGAATGTGCCAAATTTCATAAATGGCTTGCAGACAAAGGTAATTTAATCTCATTTTTTTGTTATGAATATAATATAGTTAACGTCAATATTAACACATGGTGTATTGATTCTGGATCAACAATTCACATTTCGAATTCCTTGCAGGGTTTGCAAAACTTAAGGAAACCAGTGGGAAATGAGCAAAGCATATTATCAGGAAACAAGATGGGCTCGCATGTGGAAGCTATAGGAACATGTTATTTAACTTTGAATAGTGGCTTTGTTTTAGAATTAGAAAAGACCTTTTATGTTCCAAGTTTTTCTAGAAACTTGATTTCAGTTTCAAGGCTTGCACCTTTTGGGTATTCCTAAAACTTTTCAGAAAAATCTTTCAGTTTATTTTATAAATCTGATTATGTTGGGAATGGTATTTTATCTAATGGTCTTTACTGCATTAATTTACAAAACAATGTCACTTATGATTCAATTCATGTTCACACTGGCACTAAAAGATGTGTTATTAAAGAAGATTCCTCTAAATTATGGCACTAGAGAATAGGTCATATCTCCATAGAAAGAATTAAAAGATTGGTAAATGAAGGGGTAATTAATACTCTGGATTTTACTGATTTTGAGACTTGTGTGGACTGCATAAAGGGAAAGTAGACCAACAAGTCAAAGAAAGGTTCCAATAGGAGTTCAGACATATTAGAAATCATACATACTGATATATGTAGTCCAGACATGGACTCACATGGTCAGAGATACTTCATCTCCTTTATAGATGATTACTCACGATATATGTATCTCTGCATGCTTCATAAAAAAATAGAAGCATTAGATGCCTTTAAGATCTTTAAGGCTAAAGTAGAGAAACAATGCGGCAAGCAAATTAAGATTGTGAGATTAGATAGAGGTGGATAATATTATGGTAGATACACAGAATATGGACAAGCACCTGGGCCATTTGATAAATTTCTTCAAGAGCATGGGATTGTTGCCCAATACACCATGCCTGGTTCGCCCGACCAGAATGGTGTAGCAGAAAGAAGAAATCGAACATTATTGGACATGGTGCGGAGTATGCTTACCGGCTCCAATCTTCCTAAATCCTTGTGGACTGAAACACTTAAGACGACATTGTATATATTAAACCGAGTTCCAACCAAGGCAGTTCCTAAAACGCCATTTGAATTATGAAAAGGTTGGAAACCGAGTTTGCGACATATGCGCATTTGGGAATGCCCGTCTGAAGTGAGAATTTATAATCCACAAGAGAAGAAGCTGGACCCAAGGACCATTAGTGGGTATTTCATTGGATATGCTGAAAGGTCTAAAGGTTATAGATTTTACTGTCCATCTCATAGCACTAGGATTGTGGAATCAAGAAATGCAAAGTTTCTTGAAAATGACTTGATCAGTGGGAGTGATCAAACCATGAACATAGTTTTTGAGAAGGATCATTCAGAATCTCAACCTTCCACTTCGAGTGATAGATTTATTATTGTTCATAGCACCCCTCAAGTACAAACTGGTGTGGAACAACCAATTGTTGAAGTTCCACAAGCTACTGACGATATTCCAGTAGATCAAGGAGTTCAAGAGTTGCCAAGAACTATTGAACAACAAGTTGAACCGCATACTTCTCAGGAAGATGATGGTACAACATTAAGAAGATCTACTAGACCAAAGAGATCGACAATTCCTAATGATTATGTTGTGTATCTACAAGAATCTGACTACAACATTGCAGCCGAAAATGATCCCGAGTCATTTTCACAAGCCATGAGTTGCAAAGAATCAGAATTATGGTACGATGCCATGAAGGAAGAGATGAATTCCATAAAGAGTAATGAAGTCTAGGATCTTGTTAAGTTTCCTAATGGTGCAAAATCCATTGGATGTAAATGGGTCTTTAAGACAAAGAAAGACTCATTGGGCAACATTGAGAGATACAAGGCAAGACTTGTTGCTAAGGGATTCACTCAGAAAGAAGGGATCGAATACACAGAGACTTTTTCTCCTGTATCTAAGAAAGATTCCTTGCGCGTTATTATGGCATTAGTAGTCCATTTTGACTTGGAGTTGCAACAAATGGATGTGAAAACGGCTTTTCTTAATGGAGATCTAGAGGAGGAGGTTTACATGAGACAACGTGAAGGATTCCCCTCTAGTGATGGTGAGCAATTAGTTTGCAAGCTCAAGAAGTCATTATATGGTTTAAAACAAGCATCCCTCCAATGGTATTTGAAATTCCATAATGTAATTTCTTCTTTCAGTTTTGTAGAAAACATTATGGATTAATGTATATACCTAAAAGTTAGTGCGGGTAAAATTTGTTTTCTTGTTTTATATGTGGATGACATTTTGTTAGCAACCAATGATAAGGGTTTGCTACATGAGGCGAAACAATTCCTCTCTAAAACTTTTGATATGAAGGATATGGGTGAGGCATCTTATGTCATTGGCATTAAGATCCATAGAGACAGATTTCGAGGCATCTTGGGTCTATCACAGGGAACCTATATTAATAAAATTTTAGAGATTTTGGATGAAGGATTGTTCACCAAGTGTAGCTCCCATTGTGAAGGGTGATAGGTTCAATTTGAACCAATGTCGTAAGAACGAATTTGAAAGGGAACAAATGAATAACATTCCATATGCTTCTACTGTCGGAAGCCTAGTGTATGCTCAAGTCTGCACAAGACCTGACATTGCATTTGTTGTCGGAATGTTGGGACGATATCAGAGTGATCTAGGTTTAGACCATTGGAGAGCTGCAAAGAAAGTAATGAGGTACCTTCAAGGAACCAAATACTACATGCTTATGTATAGACAGACGGACAACTTGGAAGCAATTGGCTACTCAGATTTTGACTTTGCTGGATGTGTTGATTCACGCAAATCAACATCAGGTTACATTTTTATGATGGCCGGTGGAGCTGTATCATGGAGGAGTGCCGAGCAAACCTTGATTGCCACTTCCACTATGGAAGCTGAGTTTGTCTCCTGTTTTGAGGCTACTTTACAATGTGTATGGCTTAAGAGTTTCATTTCTGGGCTTAGAATTATGGATTCTATCTCTAAGCCATTGAAAATATATTGTGATAATTCAGCTGCTGTTTTTATGGCTAAAAACAACAAAAGTGGGAGTCGAAATAAACACATCGAAAGTAAGTATTTAGCTATAAGGGAACGTGTTAAAGAAAAGAAAGTGGTCATTGAGCACGTCAGCACTGAGTTGATGATCGTTGATCCTTTGACTAAAGGCATGCCACCATTTAAATTCAAGGATCATGTAATGAATATGGGACTTGGTTCCATTATGTAGTTTCTCATTGTATGGACAATGTTATTTTAATGAAATTCTTAATTATTGTGATGTTTTTTCTCACATTTATGTGCACTTTAAGTTGATTTGAGAAAATTCATTTAAGAAGGACCAAGAATAAACATAAGGTTTATTCATTTAGAAATTGTTGCCACATAAATTATAATAAGAATAAATACATAGTAATACATGGAAGATAATACTTGTTATTAGAGGACTTATCTCCATGATTCATGTATCTATTACTTAATACAGATTGTCAATGGGTTTTAAGTTGAGACATTAAGTTTGGAAGTATGGACCAAGTGGGAGAATGTTAAGCTCCATTAATTTTTTACCAACTGCTGCCTACAGTTATGGAAGTAAACTACAGTGTTTCCTTAATTTCTGGAAACCAACTGCAGTAATTTCCTTAAATTAAGGAAATCAACTGCAGTTAATTAATTTTCTTGTTGGCAGCTTCTGAAGTGGTCCATTACTCCATCTGGAGTTCTCTACCTTGATCTATGGAACACCTGACACATGGCCATTAGAAGCTTGATGGAAGCTTGGCTATAAATTCATCTGTTTGGTCCCCAAGCTAGCATCTCAATACCCTTCAGTTTTTACACCATCTAGCTGAGAGAGCAGAGCTTGGAAGTGCCTTCAGAATATCTGTATTATTTTCTTTTGCTTGGATTGAAGCTGGAGTGTTGTTTCAGTAAAGAAAGCAAGTGGACTGTGGTTTGCAGCAAGAGCGTTATCAATGGCTGGAGGTAATTTAATTTTTCCTAGGCATTAAACCTTCATTCCAGTTTAACGATTCTTTAAGTTTTTCCGCATATAGAATCTTTGTTATAAAGTTAACACAGCAAAGTGATGGAGTAGAGTGGCAAAGGAGGGTTTAAGGTCTTCCAGTATACCCAACTCTGAAAGAGTGTTGTCCGTCGCGGCTTCAACGAACAGGGCACCCTCTCCCGTGCATTCTACTTGTTGTTTCCGGCCATATTCGGTTCTCTTTACCCTGCCTGCAAGTGGGTAATAGTATTTCAATGCTTCTGACAGTGCATCCCGAATAAATTTTATAGGATTTTGGACTTCCTGAGAAACATTAGTGTAAACAAGCAAAGCATCAAATGTAATTCTCAAGAGGACATGGTCGTCGAGATTGGACAGATAGAGGATGGTTTTGAGAGAAGGTCGGGAAGGTGGTACCATGATTGATGCTATTACACTTACAGGGACCTGAACTTGGGAGCAATATTCCTTCATCTTGACACTTTCCATTGATAAACCCTAATCTTCGAACACTACTTACCTCCTCATTCAAAAGCCCTACTTTGTGCGGAAGAATGGTGATGATCAAATTATATAGATGGAAGATATCGATTATGACGCACGTGTGTGCCATGTGGATTGGTGGGTTGGAGAAGTCGTTTTTGTCACCAAAATATTAGGTAGTCGTAAGATAACCTTAGCTACTTGCAAAAAGGTGGCAAAGAAAGTTACAAAATATCTGGCATCTTTGAATTTTCTTATCATTTTTTGAATTACTTGGAACACAGTGGCAAACAAAACTCCAAAATATGTGGTATATTTGAATTTTCTTCTGACAAAATTACAAAATGTCTCGCATCTCTGGCATCTCTGAATTTTCTTATCAGTTTTTGAATTACTTGGAAAACAGTGTCAAACAAAACTACAAAATATGTGGTATCTTTGAATTTTCGTTTGACAAAATTACAAAATACCTGGCATCTCTGAATTTTCTTATCAATTTTTGAATTACCTTGAAAACAGTGGCAAACAAAACTACAAAATATGTGGTATATTTGAATTTTCTTATTAATTTTTGAATTATTATATTTTCTTTCCAGAATTTCATTGACTTGTTATTAGTGTTTTCTTGACTTAAAAAATTAAAATCTATTAAAATTTAACATTATCAAATTAAATTTATTATTTTTAATTTTGAAATGTCTCCTCCTTTATTGTGTAATGATGACAAGAATTGACTTTTGTGTACTCCATTATTAATTACGTCTTAATATATCAATAATTACTATGTACAATAAATATAAATAACTTCAAAAATATTATATATTAATTACTATATACCACAAATACAAATGGTTTGTAATTAAATTCAGAAATTTCCATTTTCTCATTGGTGTAAAGTATTGAATAGACAATTTTTATGGGTTTTATTTTTTAATTTACGAAAAATTAATTTAAAAAATATAAATTTGAAAAAAATATGTAAAAATAACATGTGTACAATTTGTACAACTCTCATTATAGCAATCTATACTCTAATAACATGGCCTGTGTACTATAATATGAGCATTATATAAAAATATTGTCATCATTCAATATTAAATAAATAATTATTAGCTTGTTATCATTATCTTCACTGTCAATTATATATATAATTTTTATCTACCAAAAAATGTTTAATTATAAAAAAAAAAAAAGTATAAACAAATATTCATATAACTCATTTTACAATTTTATTATTGTTTGGATTACATACAACATATCATGAAATTAAAATATTTTATTAAATTAAAGCGCAAAGAACCCTAGCATTACGGGCTGTGTTAGAATCCCCTATGCATCTCATTTGATTCACTGCAAATTCACACTATTGCTCCATACTTAACTCTGCATGCTACCACAGTGGAGGCACTACATTACCATACAGTGCTCAGAACTTACTCCAAATAGTCTGAATTCTAGTAATTATCATACTTAACTCTACATGCTACCACACAGGAGACACTACATTACCACCTACAAGTAAAACTCTTACTCCAAATAGTCTGAGTTCAGGTTGAGACATTTTATTGGAAAAATCTCCTTGGCAAGTCTAACAACGTCAACAGTTCCCTGATATTTTAGCAAATTCAGGTTCAGTGTTATCAACAATTCCGTGACATTTTCCCCACTCCACCGTTTTTATTAAATGATCCGCTAAAATATCTGTAGAATGGAGTATTCCCCTCCCTCCCGGATAATATTAGCCTTCCACTTGCTAAAGAAACCACACTACGAAAACCCGCACACCCTTGATTGCAAATGGCTCGAGAACATTTCTACACTTTTTAACATGTTAAAATGTTATTTTTAAGTTTATAAATATCTAAAGTTTAGTATTTGACTTTATTGAATCATAATATTCTATTTCTTCTCAACACTATAAAATAATCTTATAATTTTATAATCAAAATTTTTCATATTAATAAAATTATAATATTTAGAATTTCATTTATTTGAACTTTTTTCATAATTAATCTTATACATATTTGTTTTCATAATTTTTATTTATTTATTTAATAATTCAAATAATTAAAAATTAGAAATTATAATAGGTTAATAAATAATATAAAATAAAACTATATACTTTATACCTAATAAGTAGCGTTATTACATTTTTAATGAAATTTAAAAAAGTGATAATACATATGGAATTTACATAATCCTAAATATATTTAATTTTTAAGGTGTTTTCTTTTAAAATGTTATTTTTATACAATATTAAATGTATTTAATTTATGAGTTCTAGATCAGTTGATTTGTGATTTGTATGAGGTTGAGTCATCGCTAAGTTTCAGATTCAAATTTCATAGAAAAAAAGATTAAAGATTAAAATCAAATATGATAAAGAAACTATTCCTAAAATTATATTTTTTTTAATAAAAACATCTGATTAAAACTAAAAATAAAAAATTAATATACTTATAATAAATATTTTATAACCTTCATAATTTAATTAATTTAAATATTAATAAAAAATTTATTTGAAAGGATATATATATATATATATGTATGTATGTATGTATGTATCTAAAGGAATTAACAATTGGACTAATTTTTTATTCATGTAACACGAGTTGATTCCAACCACTACCACTATAACTTCTTTGGGCTTAGGTATGCCTCTTCCTTAAGCATCAATCAATTAGTGAGATTTGAAACTTAGACACAAAACTTCATTTTCGCGAGCATTGCCAATTGATCTATCCCCAAGAACTATACTTTTCTTTTCATAAATTAAAATACTTTATATTACTTCACAAGGAAAAATTACGTCATAGACATATGAACTACCACAAGGAGGAAACTCATATAGACCTCTGACATTATATGGAAACAATATATACTAATAAAGCTAAAAACATAAACCCTAAAAAACCTTCATATTCATTGAGGAGTCTAGAACAAAAGCGAGAAATAAAAACAAGTACCTTAACCTTACACCCGACAATGCCATCACAAGGAGCTACAGAGAGAAATGACCCATACACCACAACAGGAGAACCATTATACAAAAAGGAGAGGACACCACCAAGATGAGACCCCCCATGTCATCTCAAACACTTTACCTTAATCCAAAAAGACTTCATGCCAAAGGATAAGCCTCTTACTTTTAATGCTTCAAAAATAAAATCTAGCTTTAAAGTCTGAGACTTCACACCATAGGACAAAACTTGGAAGCACATGGTTGTGGACCCCCTAGACAAAACTTGGAAGCATATGGTTGTGGACCCCCTATGTCACTTCATTCGTAGATAAGAAGGACTATCACAGATAATAAAAAAAACATCAAAAGTGACCCAAAAATTACCCACCACCCGCCACACACACTATTCATTTTTTGAAGAGGAAGGGTGGGTCGAAACTGGAGCACTAGAGCCAAAGAAGCTAACTACTCTCTTCCATTTGAATCACAACCTATATAGCTCTCCACATACATTAGTCAAACCTCAATTTTGTCCACACAAAACCTCAAACTCCTCAATATTATCTTCACATCCTCTTCAAATACAAAAATATTATATTTCTTTACCCAATTATCTCTCTTCATTGAAACCTCGGAAGCATTTTTACTTTCCAATAAAGAAATAGTGAGTTCATACCTTGCTTTTTCCTTTCCCCATTGTGCTTAGGGTCCGGAACGCACTGTGACATGCCTTCTAATAATTCTGAGTCCCAAAAAGATTGCGTGCTTTAATATCAACCTCATATCTAGATCACGAATAT
>APFE030645938.1:85800-101703 GCA_000404065.3 Pinus taeda
AAAATTTATTTTATAAAATAGAAAAAAAACTTTATTTAACCATAAACGCTTTGCAATGTTGTCCCTTCCATGAAGGCCTACTTCAATACGAGGGCCTAAAGAAATTGTATTGATGGCATAAGCTCTGCTCATGCTTCTTTATGTCTTGCAGAATTACAGTTGCCAGCTTGAGTATCATAAAATTGAGGGCTTAAGAGATTCTATTATCTTTAAAGTTTTCAATATCTCCCCTCGCTTCTCCTGTAGTCTGCAGTTTATAGTCTCCATCATAAGTGCAGTAGAATGATAAGCAAAAGTACAATTTCATTGAATTCATATTATGGAGCGAAGGATTTAGTTAATTTTCCTTTATGCTTGCTATCGGTCCCAGATTTCAACCTCCAGTAATGTTGAGGAAAGAGCATCCATTGTTTTCACGGTTATAGATGATCAATATTATCGTTTAGGTTTTAAGTTTTCATCTGAGTGCATATTTTAACTTTACATTGTAATGGCTTTGGTTTTATGTGAGACTTATTATTATTATTAGTTTTTTAATATTATTAGGGAAGTATTCACTAATATTATTTAATATTGAATTTTGAAAAATAAATATTTAATTTTTAAATATTAATTAAAAAAATTAATGTTCAATAATTAATTTTACTATAAATATTATAGATAAATTTATTAATATTTTTTATTAATATTAAAGTAAATAAATAAAAACAAATATGTGTTTTATTAATTATCTTAGCTTTTCTTATATATATATATATAATATTATTATATAACTATATATATATAATATAATTAATTTGTAATTAAAAATTTTAAAAGTAAATAATAAATTTCAAAAATATTTAATTAACGGTCATATTAAATAAACTATATCAATCAACGAGTATTACAATATATAATTTAATTATATGCTTTTAAAAATTATAATTACAATTACAATTATATAAATATATATATATATATATATTAAATATATATATATTTCTTTTTTAATTTTATTTTTTTTGTCTTTCAGAATTTTACATATGGTTTGTAATGGATTGAATTTTTTCTCAGTCTCACTCTCATCTAATTTGTTGGCTAGGAGAGGCACACAAAAGCTAGATATACAATGAAAAAAGCTAGACCAATAACATGATCGAGTTACACTTAAGTGCTAAAATATATGTAGGATACATAGATGACCAATCAGCATTAGAGATTGTGGGGATGAGTCAAGGCCTCCCTAGCTTGATGAGGATCGTGAGGACGAGGTCCCCTGTGAGCATGGAAATCCAAATGTTCCATTCTAGCTTCAATCCTATCCAACCTCTGTGCAATGTGTCGTTGGCTTCTACGAACCAAATCAAATCTCTCACACATTACCCACTGGTTATGTTGAATATCATTCATGAAGGAAATCACTTCATTTATGTCATCGCGACGTTGTTTTTTCAATTCAATCAGGCTCATTGTGACACCGTGAAGTTGTCTAGCTATAGTTTCTAGTGAGGGTGGTTCATTCCTGGGCTGAGGAGATGGAAATACTTCTCAAGCGAACTCACCATCTAAGATCACCTTTGCACCCCCCTTGCCTTCCCTCGGACCCTCCATTAGTTCCTGTCCTTCCCCTTCTTGGGAGGGGGGCCTCCCACGTGTGGCACACCCCTGTTGCATGTAGATGACTCCTTCAACTACCTTCCACCAAAAGTTAGACCAACTACTCCCTAAGGAGCGACAACAAGCTACAACCAAGCCCCCACTAAGAAGAGAGGGAATGTTTCCCTCGACTAACTGAACAACACTAGAGCCTTTCCAATATTGCCCCTCCAAGAGTCTAATAACTTCGCCAACGCATTGAAGCATCAACTACTTATGGATTATGCATTCAATGGAAAGCCCTAATGCATTGTAGGTTGCAAAATTCATCCTCCATGTTAATCTATGAAAGTTCCACCAAAACCAAACCAAAGCTACAATTTATGGTTCCCCCCACCAAATTCTAGAAACTACCATAAGAAAAATCCCACATAGACAAGAGACTCCCCCAGATAATATAAAGAATGCCAGAAGATTGAGGTGAAGCCACGACCACTTATCAAATCCACAAAAGCATGACAGTTGGGTCAGAACTCTTCCACCATAGTGTCGGGTGGCGTCCACCTTCTTAAGGGTACGCGAGGCTTCTCTCCCTCACTAGGGTATCAGATAAAAGAACTGCTTTGCCTAATGGTAATTTTGTCATCTTCCCACCTCATGACATATATAATTGTGCTTCCATTACACTTGAGATCAAGTATTGATGGGTAACACTCCTGTGCCTACTTTTCTACCACCTCACCAATTGTATTTCTCCCATAACTTGCGAGAGTATCTGCAAAAGGAAGGTCTCTACTCTGAATTTATCACACTTCATTTTCTCGAAGGGTCCATGTTCCTAGTTGCTTGACTCCCACTTGTCCTCGAGTCTCGTCACTGCGTGTTAGAACTTCTCTTGGAGAGCACACCTCCCCACCTCCAAAATTCAACACACCTTGGTCATACACTCCCAGTAGGGTTCTCTAATCATTCTTTATAGCTTGCACTAATTTTTCCACCATATCCAAAGAAGAGGTTGGGGGCCAATCCTAGAAAAGGAGGAGATTCACATCTTGGCTACCCCAATTGGCTAGCAGTTATAACACTTTGTTTCCCTCACTCAACGAGTGTGTTTTGATTACATACTGAAATGATTTCAAATTGATTGGATGTTGTGGACCAGTAGATACTGTTTCCAGCTCTTAATTACCTTTTGGACTAGGGCTCCATCTATCAATTTCTTAACTACCTAAATTTCTAATTGGGAGTCTCCATCAATTTGGAGCCACATCTATCCTTTCTCTTTTTCCGAAGCTATGCCCCGTTCAAGAGCTTGGAACTATACCACATTATTACTGGTGAATACTTAATAACCTGGAAAGAAACATAAAGCATGACCCCATCTATCAAAAAAGATGTTGTCAAAGCCTACCCGGCTTGCATTACCTTTTGAGGTGTTGGGTCTCCAAAATGCCATCTTTTTCATCCTCTTTTCAGTCACTTTAAACCATATTCCACTATCCTACAACCTTACTTTAAGACCATTTTTATGATTGTATATGGGTTGATCCGCATTATTTTCCAAAGAATTATTCTAGTATTTTGAGTGAATTTATGGTTAAATATTATATAAAGAACATGTGTTCACTTATATCTAAAAGTTTTATGAGTTTTGTTATGTTTGTAGGCATATTTCAATATTTTAGCAAAGTCATATTTTCCCTCGAAGTCTCAAATTTGAATTTCATATTCAACCCTTAAAGAGTTGAGGAAGATTTGAGATCATTGATCAAGAACATTTCGTTGAGAATAATCATGGAAATTTTGATAGGTTTCCTTATCAAATATTTTAGATATTTGTGAGAGGATATGTAGAGATGTTATTTGTTAGATGTTAACACATGGTTGTAACCACATGAGATATTTGTGGATCTTTGAGAAAATTATAGATCTAGGATATATTTGTGGATCTACATTTATTAATTAGTTATCTTAGTTTTTGTATAAATAAGTGTGTCCTCCATTCAAAGGGAAGAACCCAATAGTAAAAAATGATGAAATTATTGAGTAGGTGACTAAAAACATTAGTCAGGGAAAATTTTAGGGGCTAATATTTGCAGGTGGGCTAATTTTCCATGCTTTTTCCAAAAAAACGATTCGCCAATTTCGAATTTTTTGAAAATTGATTTGCCCAAATTTTATAGTATAAAATTATTTTACCCTAAAAAATGCAAAAAAATTATATATACTAATATAAACTATTTATAAACCCAAATATTTTTACAAAAATATCACAAAACATTTTACAATTTACATATTGGGGACTAGTATGATTCGCCAAAGTTTCCAAACTTTAAGATAAACTTCCATCCTTAAAATTTTCATTGACGTTAGTCACTATATCTTTTCAAAGTCAAATACTACAAAAAATGAGCAATCTTAAGTGACCCAACTAAAAACGACTAACATAAATGAATAATTTAGTCCCAAGTTGAAATATATGACTAAATAATAATTAATTCAACTAAAAATGACTAATGTGAATGACTAATTTAGTCTAGGAAAAAGATATGACTACATAATAAGAAGTACAATAATGCAAATCAATTGTTTATGTTAGTCATTTTAATTATGTCACTCCAAAAATCTAAACTTACAAATGATTGAGGATTCAAAGGTTATTATAGATTGTATGGAATGTTATACTCGCTTAAACACTTTGTTATTGGATTAGTGGATAATTAGAGTTATTGATTTATTTATAATCTTCAGGGTTATATCCTTTTATCACATTCATGGGGAATTAAGTTTAAAGTATGACAAATTATCCAAAATGGGAGTGAGGTTATAGTTAGCTCAAATACATTATGAAAAATAACTGCAAGGAGAAGTGTTGGTTAATTAGTAGAGGACACGTTTACTTTAGTAATGAGAAAATTATAAAGAATTATAAAAGCAATAACCATACACTAAGATTTCACTCACCTTTAACAACAAATAGATCAACAAATCTAACCTTAAATGAAGAAGTAATCATAAATAATATTAAAAGACTCTATCACAAGATCAAAATACCAAATAGTAGAACAAATTCAAATCCAATACTCTTCACTTATGTTAATTACCCAAATTCAATGAAATGTAGACATATATGTGTATATATGTAGAAATAAAAGTAAAAAATATATATATGTTACACTTGTAAATTTGAAACTCATTCTCTTGTTCATTCATAAACACCTTGGAAATTAGAACTTGCTGTTCGTGAGAAAGTCATGTCTAGAAAGCTTTATTTTGGTTTTCCCACGATTCATGTTGAGAAGGATTTTAAGCCAAGTTCTCACAATGACGGGACTAGGTGTTTTTTTGGATGTTATTTCCTTCTATATACAAAAAGTATTTTCCTCATTTATCCGGAAAAGAAAGATCAAACATATCACACATCTTTTTCATAACTTTTTTAAAATAGGGGAATGTTGAGAAGGAAAGGGTTTGCGTTAGTTGATGGAAGAAGCCTACACTCTAGGGGAATATTTTGGCCGAGTTTACAGAAGGATTGTTGGAAGCTTCATTCTCACTCAAATGCGATGTTAGATATTTATCTACACCTGGTAGATTTGGATCAAGAATTGATAGCAATGTGATGCAATTGGTTTGGCCTCTATAGTCTTTGTTCCAAGTGGGGAGAAAGTGTGTTGTTAGGATAACTAAGTTTCTTCAAAGCAGATTGGTTCATAGGCTAAGAGAGCTCAGGAAGGTAGACGAGACATAGATTGGGGGTGGGAATAGAATTGGGTTGAAACCAAGATAGGACGTAGAAAATAATTCACCACCCACTTCTTGAGGATGTAGAAACTATGGAATGGGAAATTCCCCGACACACCCATTGATGGAACTAGAGAAAACTGAATGTGAAATGGTTCATTGCATCACTAAGAAAATCCTATCTCAATGCACAAGATAAGCTTATTTACTAGTTCCATCAATCATTTCAGATTGCATTTGTTGGAACACACTTAAAAATTCAAATCCTAAAATCCTAAAATGGGAGAGAAGTGATTTTTGAAAACCTTAGAATTGGATGGGACAAGAGGATTTCGAAATGCTTCAAAGACCCCAAAGGAAATTGTTTGAGAGTAAAAAGGAAATTTCTCATGAGGCTTTTGTAATGTAAACCCTAAAAACAAATTAATAAGAGACTTGTTTCTTTCAAATCCTAAAAATGATGTGACTTTATTAATAAGAGGAAAATAAAGATGTTGTGAGAAAAGGAAATTATTGGTCAAAATTGTGTTTTATAAACCAACGACCGTAAATTATTAAATGAAATTTTTTCTTTTTTTTGAATAAACGTTTATCTATTATAAACCTAGAAGGTTTGAAAATTTCATGATGTTTCTAGGCTAAGTCAATGTTCAGTAAGAGTGATATCATGGTGAAGCAACAATAAGTTCCCTAATTAACTGAAATATAAGAGAAGAATGATTTAGAGGAAAACCTAAGTGTTCCCCAACATGCACTGTATTAAAAGAATAATAAAATTATCTAAAGGAAGCCTCATGGTAGAGAAGTTCATTCAAGGTATAAGTAGGGGATTTCAGTGTCAACAATTAATTCTATTAGAAGATTGAGGATTCCTAACATTAGTTGTAATTACGTTGATATGTGTTTCTCTATGGGGTTGTGGTGGGAAAGGACTAATCACCCCAAGCAATACACGACCCCCCTGCATATGACACTTTAACTAGTCTCAATGTTCATGGATACCGTGGATGTCAGGATTGCATTTTTAAGGGTTTTGTGAGGCACTCAAGTAGTTCAGGCTAGTGTATTTATTGTGGACATATATATATTCAACACCTTCATCTTCTAAGGTTACATTCCAGTTGTTAGATATTCTTATAGTTTCCATCTCACCAATCACCTAAAGACTTTGATTCTTCGAAAGGATCATTTGCTTTCAATAGTTTCCTTAGTTTATAGGCACCCACTTCACCAAGAATATTATCTTGAACCTCCACTTTACTCTTATTTAGAGCTATATCAGAAGTTTTAACTAGAAGTCTAAAATCCTTCTTGTCTTTCCCTAGAGAGATGATAACAACCTCATCTTCATCACTTCAAAAAATGTTCTTATCATTGAGTGACCTTTTAGCAACTCTTTTTTCGTCAATATCATGTTTAACTTTTGTTTCTTGTGCACAAATACTATTATGCTTTCCATTGTCCAACATATCAAGCTTAGGCATTCTCCTTGCGATATCATGATTCTCTCTTATTGACCTTACTTTTTTCTTTACAAAATTATCTACAAAAGATATTTCATAGTTCGGTCATTATTAGTTGTTCTATTTGTGCCAACATTGGCAATTTTTTGTAATTATTTTATGCCTTGCATTCGATTTTTGGTATCTCTACCCTTACCAATAAACATTTGATTATTTTGAGTATAAGATTCCTCTTTAGCATCAAGCATTTCCTTACAAAACTATGGTGAATATTGTATTATTGGATTATGATTACCTTGTTTGTTTCCATTTCCCCTTGGAACACTACCTATACTTTTCTAGGATTGGTTGTGTTTTTCAATGTCTTCATGTTCCTTAGATGTTGAGACTCTTATGTCCAACTCTAATTCCGCAAGAGCTCTTCTATTCCATTCTTGCAATGATTTAATATTTTTTGTGTGCTTCTCTTCCAACTTCCGCAAATAATTTGAATACACCTTGCCAAAAACTACCTCTAGTTGTTCCATCTTTAAACACCCTCTAGGCTGGCAGGAAAGCCAACTCTAATACCATTGTAGTGACCTAGGGTATTTTTTCCATCCTAGGGTTTCTTTTTTAGACTATGGTTTCTAATATAAATACCACAAAAATTATTCCTTCATACAATAATAATTAGTTTCTTCATATAAATTAAGCATAGTAGAAAACAACCATTAAGATAACAATCAATAGTAGGAGCTTCCACAAATCCATGTTAGTTGGATTGACTTTCCAATAAAAAATTATACATAGTCCAATAATATTGTCACTTAATCAAACCAGATTTGACTACAAGTGCAATTTAACCAAGTGTTGTAACATTTAATTTACCCTACTTTCCTACAAAACTTGGACTGTATCTATTAGCTTGTTTGTAAAAGAGAATAATCAACTCACTATCTAGAGTAGAATTTTAGCCCTAAGGCCCTATAGCCTTGTGACCTTAGACCCTGTGACCCTCGACCATATGGCTTCTACATCTCTATGACCCACTATTTTGTAGTCTTGGAATACATGCCCTCTATTCGTAGCTTGCGTTCCTCTTTCTATAATAGTACAATTTTCACTTTTTTCCTTAGTTTCTTGGAATGCTATTCTTTTGTGATATGTTGTAGTCCTATGAGGCTGAATCTCCTAATAACTCCAACTCCAAATAATTTTCTTAGAGACCACTGAATTTGCCTCAGGAATTCCTCTAGATTCTCCTAAGAAATTTGAGTGAGATGCCTTAGGATTGCCACTAACTTCCTGAGGCTATCCTTCAAATAGATCTAGGTCAGATTCCTTCAGTTGAATAGGAAACATCTAAATAAGCCAAATACATTAGTATTATCCAAGATTTTTTTTTCCAAAACAAGGTAAGCTCTTTAATTCTTAATCAAAACTAGGCTACTCAAATGACTTGTGCCAGAACAAGAGAATTCGTGTCTAGGTGGGGTGGGATCACCTCCACCAAAACTAGTCATAGATGAGAAAAGGGTCTTAAAATCCTCAGAGCTTAGAATCAAAGAGTAAAAGAGACAAATGAATCCAAATCGATTATCAAAATAAATTTTACTCTTTTTTATTTACAGATTTCCCTGCGGGGGTTTCTCCTCCTTAATTATTCGAGAGGGGTTCATGGCAAACCCAATTTTGGCTTCTTTCCCCAGCTGCATTAATACTTTACCCATGCTTCCCAAAAATTGGGTAATTGGGATTTCCCCTTTATCAAATACTATAGTCTATGTAGATTGATAGGCTACTCCATCCCTTAGGAAATTAATCCATATGGGACATTATAAAGACACGTCCTCATGCAAAAGGGTTTATTTGGTAGATTTGATCTACTTATTTTGGTTGTTTATGTAGATGACCCAAAACTTACAAGTTATTTAGAGAATATAATTGCAAGGTGTAAAGAGAAGGTGACACAAGAATTTGAAATGGATATTGAGTTGTTGTAACATTTCTCAAGTCTAAATGTGTGGTAGAGTATTGGTGAGGTTTTCCTTGTGCTGGGAAAATACATAGTTGAGACCCTTAAAGGATTCAAAATGATAGATTGTAAACTCATGAACACTGCCATCATATTGAGTTTGAAGTTCCATGCTGATTTGGATTCAAATTTTGCAGAGTTTATAGTGTATGGACAGTTCATTGGATCCTTGACGTATCTAGTCAAGACCAAACTTTATATATTTTTTGTAGTGAATACCTTGAGATAGTTAATTGTTGGGCTAAGATAAATTTACCAAATAACTAAAAAAATTGTGCTCCAATATTTGAAAGGCACAGTACATTGTAGTCTAAGTTATGTAATATATAGTGAGTTAAAGTTGCATGGATTAATTGATTATGAGAGGGTAAGAGATGTATGTGTCAAGAAGAGCTCTTCAAGGATTTTCTTCATTTTGGGTTTAAGAGTTATTTCTTGGTTTAGCAGGAAGTAGGATTTTGTGGCATTGCATACAACACACATTCATCGTAGCTAGCATGGCTAGTTGTGAAGCCATGTAACTTTGCAAGTTGATTGCAAAATTAAGAGACAAGATGTTGGAGCCTATTGAGGTCTACAATGTCAACTAGAGTAGCATCAAACTCTAAGAATATAGTATTCCATTACTTCTCCAAGCATATTGACATCATATACCATTTTCTCAATGGATGGGTTTAGAAGGGAGCAATTTCTCTAGAGTATATATTGAAAGATCAACAAGTTGCAAGTTTCTTAACTAGACCCTTGGAAAAAGGAAAGTTAAGATCATTTAGGGAGAGACTTAAATTGGTGAAGAACACCATCCTTGGAAAGAGGTAGTGATAGAGTCTATCTTGAATAGTCTTCTATAGCGTAGGAACATGTGTAGCATTCTTGGGCATAGTTGTGAATATATTAAGGCACTTCAGTTACAACAATTCAAATTCTACAGTGAGAGAGTAGTTCTTCTCTTCTCGATTCAAAAGTATGGTGAATTATAATATCTAGAGGCAAATGTTGTTTTATTTCCAACAATTTGTTGTCAACAACTTGCATGTGCTGGATAATTTTCATATCTTACTTCAATTTTATTCTAGAAATTTTATATTTTTTTACTTAAGTCTAAGTTTAGTTAGGTAAGGCATATGCAATCCAGTGATAAGGCACCAAATATCAGGGAGATCTTTCTCTTGCTAGAACACACTAACTAAAGACTACCACTCATGCAGAGATAAGAGTATAAATCTCAAGACTTTGGAAGATCTAAGATTTAGATCTACCCTTGTAAACCCTAGCAAGACCACCTTTCTATTATATAAGGAGGCATGCATATTGACTTTATAATTCATTTAGTTCAATAGTGAGAAGTGAATTAGTTTGTCAATTCTTTCTATAGTAGATTTGAGTTTAGAATGAATGAGAAAGAAATAATAGGTTTTGATATTCCATATACTAAGTTTATGTTATATATTTCTACAATATGTGTTTATAGTTTATAGAATCATTAGAGATGCACTTTTGAGTGGATTTCAATTTTCAACTATCTAGTCTATTTTAAGAATTATTTTAATGTAGACTTTGTTTATCATAATCTAGAAAATGTAATAGAGTCTCCAACTTTCAGAAATCATGGTTGAGTTAACCAACAACTAGGTAGACACATATTTCTAACAATGTTTAGAGGGACCATCTAGAGGCCAAATTTGTTTTAGAGAAGGGAAGAGTAGTTGAAGCAAATTTTGAGCAATCAATACACGAAATTTTGGCTAGAATTGAAGTAAGGCCAACAAATGAAAGGGATAGATACAATTCCTCTCCCTAAATCATTGGCTTTCTCCCTGCAACCCCCTCCTCCCATCTACTCTAGCACCCCCCCATCCTTCCCAGAGGAGAAGCGTTTTGCCAGATCCTCGGACTATGATCAAGGGCTCCCTCTCATTCCTACCCACTTCGATCACTATCTCAATCATAGCTTCCTAATACTATTGGAATTGTTTTGGTATCCCCCCCATCCCTTCAAAACCCCC
This sequence comes from Pinus taeda, assembly GCA_000404065.3. Lineage (NCBI taxonomy): Eukaryota > Viridiplantae > Streptophyta > Pinopsida > Pinales > Pinaceae > Pinus > Pinus taeda. The sequence continues at coordinate 96,609 of APFE030645938.1, forward strand.
TCGAGGCAAACCCTCGTCTCTATCCAAGGCCAAGAAACAGGCAAGGGAGGAGGTTGTCTCAGGAGGACATCTTACTATCGATCGGGTTCTTAGAGCACATAACACCCTAAAACCATTACCCCCATCAAGTTGCTCTCCTATAACTGTTGAGCGTTAGCTAGCCTCGAGAAAAAACTAGCATTCCGAAGGCTTCTATGCACCAAACTGGTAGATGTCATATTCCTCCAATAAACCCTGGGTCTAGCCAAGGTCATCACACACCTCCTAGAATCCATGCTACCTGGTCGGTCAATCCATGCCCTTGATGTAAATGGACGCTCAGGTACAATTCCATGTCTATTAAACTATGCAATATATGGGGAGGTAGCAGTCATATTGGGGCCGACATATTCTCTTTTGAACTTGGTACTAACATTAGATTCATCAATGTTTACGGGCCATGTCAAAACTGAGGGATCTTCCGGGAGCATCTGTTGAACTATAATCAAATGTAAGTGGACAACCTAATTCTTGGAGGAGATATTAATTTTTGAGTTGGATATTCTAAATCTTGGGGTCATCATGCCCAAATAGACCCTCTATTTGCTTTCTTTGAGAATATCTTGGAGGACCACAGCCTCATCGATATACCATCTGTGAAATTACAACCTACTTGGAGGAACAGAAGAACATGGGAGGATAGGATTTCTTGAATATTAGATCACTTCTTTATCAAAGAATGACTATTGAATATGGTGTACAATTATAGGCAGTGGGTTGGATCTGGGGGATTATCAGACCACTCACCTATATATCTTGATATCAGAGGAGGCTTGGACAAACCCAAAGCCCCAATCAAGTTCAACTCAATTTGGTCAAAATATGCATGCTACATTAAAATGGTAACAGATTACTGGAAGTCCCACCCTCCTAAAACTACTGGGAACATAGTAAAAGGATTCACCCATAATCTATCTGACCTTAAGAAATTATCTAAAAGTTGGGCACACAGTAAGAGACTTTTGGATGAACAAACCCTAAGGGACACTAAAGATGAGATAGTTGTTATGGAGGATGAGAAAGGACAGGTTTACACAGATCCTGAATAGAAGGAGAAGCTCATATCCTTAGTAGCTCAGAGAAGTAAAATTTTAAAGGATAGGGAAGAATATTGGAGGTTGAGAAGTAGAGCCACCTGGCTACCTGAAGGCGATGAAAACGAAAAATTATTCCACAACTTTGCAAATGGGTGAAAATCCATTAACAACATTTGTCACCTGACACTTGAGCAGGACATCAAAGTAAATTCTTATCAACAATTAGCCTCCCTAGGCACATCTCACTTCAAGCAACTTTATAAATCTCCCCGTAATGCATCACTAGCTGAAATCATCAGAGTGGCTCAATTATTTCCCAGGTTCGTGGATCAGGAGGATGCAATGGAACTTAACAAGGAGGTCACCATGGGTGAGCTTGAGGCTACTTTGAAATGGTTCAAATGAGACAAGAGCCCAAGACTAGATGATTGGTCAGTCGAGTTCTACATTGCATTCTTTTAACTTATTGGAGGTGATCTTCTTAAGGTCATTGAAGATAGATGAATCTTTGGGAGGATGTATGAGGCCTTTAGCACTACATTCATTGCACTCATCCCTAAATCTAATAACCCTGACTCTTTTGATGACTTCCTCCCCATCTCTCCCTATAACTATATATATAAAATAATTTCCAAGATAATAACTAATTGCCTCCAGCCCATACTATCATCTCATATCTCCTCAGAACAATTCTCCTTTCTCCAGGACCGATAGATTCATGAAGCTATAGGAACTACACAAGATGTGATGCACTCTATGCAGACAAAGAAATTGAAAGGTATGACCCTCAAAGTAGACCTCTCAAAAGCTTTTGACCCTGCAAGTTGGTTATATATTAGAATGGTCTTAACACATCTAAGTTTTCCCATAGTATTTATACATTGGACCATGTGCTGCATAACAAACATAAATTTTAGTATGCTTTTTAATGGATCGAAATCACCCTTCTTTCATTGAGAAACGGGACTCAGGCAGGGATACCCTTTGTCCCCCCTTTTATTTTTACTCATTATGGAGGGTCTCAACAAACTTACAAGGGAAGAATAGAGGATGGGAAGACTACAAGGAATCAGGATCACAAATAGATGCATTCTAATCCATTTAATCTTTGTAGATGATGTGTTGATCTTCCTCAACGAAGGCACTGGGGATATGACCAACTTACAGAACACCATGGAAATATTTCGAACCGCTACATGTATGGAAATAAACAATACAAAATCCACACTAACAGCTCTAGGATCCAGTCCTCATGAGATACAATTCACACTCCAAAGATTCCCATTCACTCTTAGATACATGGGGTACAGATTGAAACCACTTGGATATAAGATAGCATATTGTACGTGGTTAATCTCTAAGCTAGAGAGTTGGCTCAATATCTGGCACCAAAAGTACCTCTCCAGAGTAGGTCGACTAGCCCTCATTAAATTCGTTCTTGAAGCTACCCTTGTATACTGGATGTCTCTGGCATGGATCCCTTGGGGTATACTCTCTAGAATACAAAACCTCTATTGTAGATTCCTATGGGAATTTTTTGCCTAGGTCAGGTGGGAATTTCTTGCACTAGCTAAGAAATGGGGAGGATAGGGAACTAAAAGGCTGGACGATTTCTCAACTACACTGGTGGCCAAGCTAGGCTAGCAACTGATCACCCCCAACATATTACGGACAAGAGTGGCTTAATCAAAATACATATTGCCTTCAAATCTGATGGACTGGATTCACTAACCAAGCTAGAACACATCTGGGATATCAATCATATGGAAAGTTGTGATAAATTCCCTGCCTAAAATCTGAGATGGGATCACATGGAAAATACAATCAAGCACATCAGTTCACATTGGACTAGATCCCTGGATTTTTTGTAGCAACAACCACGGGATCCCACAGGAGCTATTGCTACACCTCAACAATTAAGGCATTACACACATCAGTCACATTGTGGACCCGTAACATACCACCATTTTTCAGTAGGAATGGAAGACTGCTCCGAGCTTACACATCCCTCAGATTTGGCATCAAAAATGGAAGGAATAAATCGTTGCCTTGACAGAATCGCACACCAGGATTACTGAGGGGGAAGATGAGATCATTCAGGAACATGCAAAAAATGGTTTATACTCCCCTGAGGAAGGATACCTTTGTATCATTGCTAATCAATTACCCTTGTTAGTTGAACATTGGTGGAAACACTTGTGGAAATTAAAGGCACCTCCCAGAACAATATTATTCTTGTGGATAGTACTGAGGAATAAGGCACCCATGAGAGACAATTTGAACAAGAGAGCCCATAATGGGCCATCCTTGTGTTGCATTTGTAAGAACAATTCTGAAACTATTGAACATCTTTTCCTTACCCATGCAATCATAGTGTACCTTTGGAACACCATCCTTATGGCCATCAATTCCCATTGTAAATGGCAAGGCAAACCTGTTCTAGATACCTAGAAAACATGGTGGACTATAATGACCTCGACCAAAGCTAGAAACCTACCCCTTCTCACTTGCTGGGTGATCTGGATTTCTTGTAACTGATACATCTTCCATGACATCATCCCATTCTGGTCCTCCATCATTGCCCACATTCTGGCTTATCACAACTCCATACCTGATGATGATACTGCCCCACCCTCTAGGAACATTATCCCTGAGGCCATTAACCGAGAATACCCTTGGGCATATTGTTGGCATTATGATTCTGGTATGGCTCTATGATACAGGTGTTGTACTTGATGGCAACTCACTCAAGTGTTCAGGCTCTCAAAGTGATGGAAATTAAAAGGCTCGCAGGTGAATGGTTCAAAAGGTGCGGACCCGCATGTTACCCATACAGGAAGTGCGGTCATACCCATAGGTTACCCGTTCAGTAGGTACGGACCCCAGTGCACACACTTCAAGGCAATAAAGCGCGCTCATGTGGGGTTTTCTTATATTTGGCTCGTATTATTTAGCCTGTCGTTCTTGATTCTATGGTTTTGGCCCGTGGTATTGCTTTATATTATTATTATTGAGCCCGTTGTTTTTGGGCCCCTTGTAATGGTTATATATGGTATTGATCCATGTTTTTAGGAAGAGATTGCCTATATAAAGCAAAGGAGATCACTTGGCTAAGTATCTTTTGCAATTGAATATCTTAAGATCGGACATATTGGGTTATTGTTTAAAAAGCTTGATCTATATAAAAGAGAAGTCAAAGGCGAATCTATGAAGGGTGATCTCTTAAGCGCATGATCATATCTGGGCATCTGACTATTGGTGGCACACTGGGGGACTGCCAGTTCGGCCCTAATTAGGGGTACGCAGGAGATTATCGGTGCAAGTGCGTGGGTATGCAGAGAAGAAGAAGGAGAAGTGTGTGGGTACGCAGAGAAGAAGAAGGACAAGTGCGTGGGTACGCAGAATAGAAGAAGGCGCAGTGCGTGGGTACGCAATGCGACAGAGGTTCAGGTGCGTAGGCACAGGGAAAGTACGCGGCGCTTCAGAAGCCGCAGGTGCGTAGGTACGCGGTGCGATAGCATCTGTGGGTGCGTGGCTACAGTAGCAGTACGCGGCGCGATAGTATCAGTGGGTGCATGTCTGTAGTAACATTACGCAGCTTGGTTGAAGAAATAGTGCGTGGGTATGTGATGAAGCAAAAGGGTCTCTGCGGGTATACGCAAGGGAGCAGAAGGTGAAGTGCGTATGCACGCAGACCAGAGAAAGAAAAACCACATATCTGTCTTAAGACCTTTTATTGGCTGAATGTTTTCTGTTGATAAGGTGTTCTGGGTCTAGTTTACTGTTACTGTTGATCTGGTTATTGCAGTTGACTGGGTGATTTTCTTGTACTTGATGATCTCTTGATGTTTATGGACCCAGTTTGAAAATTTATGAAAAGTGGTCCTTGAAAGAAAAGAAGTAGGGGGTTGTAGCTCCCTTCCAGGAGAGACTGGAAAACGAGAGAGAGTGTTAGCTCTCTGCAGGTTGCAGCCTGCGTACTGGTAAAGGACTGCACCAGTACAAGACCATTGTAAAAG
>APFE030645961.1:0-53874 GCA_000404065.3 Pinus taeda
TATGATCTTCATGACTCAGAAAAACTTGCTGCTCATCATTCAGGCCCATCAGGTTAATGTGGGTGTCATCTACTTGCTCATTTGAAGTGGATGCTTCAGTACAGTTTTCCTGGAATGGAGGCCTTATCTCTGGATCAGAACTGGCCTTGCCAACGTTTGGGTTTTGATTTCTCCTAAAATTTGGATTCCTGATAGGGTTATTTGGCGGTGCTTCCCATGATGACTTTCTCTCAACTGATTCTACTCTGTCACCCAACCTCTTCATACCAGTGAGTATTGCATCCAGTTTCTGATCAAAGGCTGAGGGTTCTTCTTTGAAGGTGGTTCTCTTTTCCAATCTTGCACTATTTATTTTGGTAATTAGGTTAGCCTCTACTGCGACAACAACTTTTTGGGCATCTTCAAGGGTTTCAGGGGCTCTTTCCTTCAACTGATATGCCATATCAGGGTCAAAACCATCAGGAAATTTGTACAAAGCTAAATCAGGAGGAGGTCTTAAATTTGGTGGTATTGCGTTATATACATTGTTGAATCTTGCACAATACTCCAAAACGGTCTCTTGAGGACCTCGTTTGATTGTATCATATTCACCCAGTATGTGCAAGGGATCTTTCTTTTTCTCCTATCTATTAGTAAAGGCTTGATAAAGCTCATCAGGAGTTGTTATGGTATTTACAGCCAGTGATCTAAACCAGGTTCTTACATCACCTGTCAGGCTCTGAACAAAAATTCTCATTCTCACACTGTCATCATCAATTTCATAGTTCTCAAAATGATCTTGCATCCTTCTGGCATGCTGAATAGCTGTGAAAGGGCCAGTGGAGTCAAAGTATGAGATTTTGCATTGGTAGTCATGAGGTAGGGCTGCAGCATTAGCAAGTAACTGCAGGGGCGCATATCTATTAGCCATATTTGCAGGGTTTATAGGATTAACAGGGATAAATGGGACAACAGGAACGATTGGTACAACAAGGGTAATAGGTATGGCAGAAACTACAATGTTGGTCAAGGGAATATGTGCAGTGGATGAAGGTGTGAAAAGAGAGCTTTGAGATGTAGATGGTGAACTAGGGGAACCAAGGGTAGACCGGAATAGAACCTTGATTGGAGTAGGAACAGGGTTAGGGTAAACTGTCTTAGGACTCAAATCAGTAGGATTTTCTAGCCCTTGCTGCTTCCTAATGTTTTTAGGGATTGTGTTAGGGTTTTCAAAAATAGTTGGTGGATTAGGGTCAGGATTTGACCTTGTATACCATTGATTCTTCTTGGGAGCCAGCTTCTGAACTTGTTTTTTAAGTATTTTTTGGAATTTTCTTGTACCTGCAAGGACCAGACAATATTTTGGAATGGCTGTATATATCTCAAAGCTAGCATGAAGATAGACTGAAGCAGCTTTTATGTAAACTTGTTAATGTAAAACAGAAACAGTTTTGAAGGCTTCCTGGCTGACATTCAGGCTTCACCTGTAGCTTTAGGAAATATACAACAATTAGAAAATCCTGAGGAAGTCCCCAGTGGAGTCGCCATTTATGTTAACACCCAGGTTGTTCCCTATGACTCCCAAGGGAATACGGTCGGGGTAACCACTAACCAAGCTTTGGAGTATATGTCCTAGCCTACCTATAATCAGATAGGGCTCTCTCTTTAAATTTTAGCTCTGTTTTTTGAAGATTTTAGGCTAGCTATAAGTTTCAGTTTTTTGTTTGAGACTTTGGTTGTGAACTATTATTGTGAGAAGGGCATGAAATGTGTGAAAGATGCTAGTCCATTGGGCATATGGAGTTAGAAATATGAGACAGTCCTGGTGCCTATGATGGAGAAAGTTTTACTGCAAGGCTAGATGGCTATTCTTAATATTAATTCTGATTAGTGAGTGAAACAGTGGGAAATGGAATTACAGATAGTGTGATAACAATTTGAAGAACAATTTCTACTTCGTAGAATACATGAATTACTAAATAGTAACTGTGAAATATTCAGGGTTTATTGAAGCAATTAAGAATTCCAATTGAACTGCTGAAGTCATAGAAAACATTTATAGTAAAGACAGATTGAGATCAGGGTGTCTCCATGGAAAAATCCTGAGCTATTCTTTTTCTTTCTTCCTAGATTTAGAACAACATATGAGAGATGTGAGTTAAACAAACAATAAAACATTAACATAGATAGAGAACACCTATTATATTAAGCCATAACACTAGAATCCTGAAGCATTCAATGGTTCCAAGACAGCATGCATCAGTAAGACCCAATTCCTGTAAACTCCAAGCTTTGTTTATATCATTCTTCCAGAAATTACAGCTGAGTTCTCCTTTCTAACAAGAAAACAACAACCCTCTGCAAGCTTATGCGAGGGGGAATATATACAATCGGTTTTTCCAAAATATCTCACCACTGAGTTACTTGATAAATTAAATATGCTCACCAACTTTACAAAATAGCAGATAAGGAAGTTATTGCTGCCTTAAATATAAAATAAATAGTCTTTAATTCTGTCAGAAATCTTCTTGACCTTTGGAGGCCACTGAGTCGGTTGAGCGTTCTGCATTAATGCTGAATGATGTGTCTTTATGCTTTGTCATGTCGTAGCTTTCTCGGCCCTGTTACCTGTAGCTGTCAGTGTTGCTTTTAGTGGTCGAATCTTCCTGCTAAGTTGGCTCCTTCCACTTTTCTCCAGTCATAGTGTATGCATCACATTTTCTGAACATGATGACTTATGTTTTTTGATGACAAAACTTTGATAAATGCCTCCTGTTTACAGCAACAACTGTATCATTCTGGTCCACCACTCCTATGTGGGCAATTGATGTCTCAAAATTGCATCTATGGTTTCATCTGCCTCTGTGTATTTGTAGAAGTTTGGAGGCACTTCAAACAAATGTCTGATCTCATTCATAATAAAAAATGAGTTCTCTACTATGTCATAGAGACTTTTCCTAGATGTTGGCCCTGTTACCTCTGAAGTACTTAATCCTTGAGTGATCTGATTGGTGGAAAATGTGTTCACCCTTTTTGCATAAATCTCATGTGATAGTAGTCTCCCTATGCTGTTCAGCAAGCCAGGAAGACCTCTGCCCTGTAATGTTGCAAACATATCCATGAATCTGTTGACTTTTGTTTGCATGTCCTGGCTTCTTCTATCCAATGTTTGTACCAGGCTTTTCAATGTGAGGACCCTCTTTATGAACTAGATGGTTTCAGTTCTATTGGAGATTCCTATTGCTGCCAGCTGAGGACCTGTGCGGTTATTCAGAACGTTGATCATTTTGTTGGCTATCTCAAGCATACTACCTAGAGATACCCTTGCTCTCTGGACTTCCTTCTGTGCTTTGCCTATGAGCTCCATTTGCTCATGTATAGTCTCAATATACTGCCACTGATCTGTTATTGATTGGCCAATGTGGGTCCAAAAAACTGTCTTGACCTTAGCCACCACTTTGTCAAGGGTGAGCTCTTTCTCCAGCTCCTTTATCTTCTCTTTGAGAGCTTTTATTTCTCTCCCTTTTTCAGCTACATTCTGCTTGGATTTATCATATTTTTCATTCAGCTTAGCTAAATTCTCCTTGGCTCCATTTAGCTCTATCATCTGAGCTTCTAGGATCTTGATTTCACTCATAAAATTCTGCATATCAAGGCTCAGAGCCTCCTCTGAGGTTGGTGCTGGTGCTAATGTTGATGGAGTTGTTTGCCCTGTGGGAGGAGCAGTAGTCTGTGGGGGCTCTTCAAGGTTTATGATCTCTGGAGGGGGCTGAGAGGTTTGACCTCCTTCTTTCTGTTGTAGGGTTGCCTGCAGTGTAGCCTCAGTCTCTTCCAGCTTCCCCTCTGTTTGCACTAGTTGTTTGTGCAGTGCTACCAGCAATGTTGCCACATCCTGGTCCTGTCTTTGTTGGGCAACCTCTTCTGTTTAAGGGTGAAGGGTTGCTGGGATTTTAATCTTCTTTCTTAGAGCTGCAAGGTCTCCATCTCTTATTTTCAGCAGCGTTTGTATAGCTTTTTGATCATTTGGGTCACGCCCAAGCTCTATGATTATATCCTCCAAAGACCTGATCTTGTTGTCTTTGGCCTGAGAGGGTGCCTTCTCCAACTCAAGTTGGGCAGCTGTATTGTTCAGGCTGTTTTCCAACCTATTTGCCAATAATGTTTTATCTGCCAGTGTTGAATAGACCATCTTACCCGTTTGCTTGTGAAGTTCTATTTGGTCCATAGGGTGGATGTCCTTGGCAAGAACCTCAAGGTTGGTTCTTATATAGTCTGCAGCTGACTGTGGCTGCAGCATGGTTGGCATGAAATGACTCACGGTCATTTTCCCTTCTGTTATGTCATAGGCTGACATAAGCCTCTACTGATTGGTAGGGGCCATCTTAAGCAACTGGCTGTAGATTTGGAGCCTGAGTGGCTCATTTCTCCTTTTAATATCAATGAGTTGTTGCTTGATGCCTATCTTAGCTCTCCTTTGCTGACTTGAGGAGCTGACCTCTCCTCCAAGGGTTCTTTCTTGTTCCTGCTGAAAGGAACTGGCAGATGCCTCCATGGTTGGTGGGCCCATGCCCAATGATTGCCCAGTAGGCATTTCTTCCTCGGAGAGGGGATTCAATCTTTGCCTTTTCGCCCCTTGATTTGTGGATGTGGTGAGGGGAGTCTCCTGCTCTCTATCCCTCTTCTTTCCCTTTTCTTCTTTCTGTGGAGTTTGCAGCACTGAGGCCTCCACTGTCTTTTCTTGCATGGAGGCACATTTTCTTGAGCCTGTTGCTCAGTGGATATTGGGGCTTCAGCTGTTTGTTCTTGTTGTATTGGCTGCCCCTCTTTTTGCCCTTTTTCTTGCTGTTCCACTTGCTTTTCTGCTTGCTGCTCTGCTATAGGAGGTGGTTGTTCATGCTCCATCTGCTTCCCTTTATCCTTGCTTGATTCCTGTTGAACAGTTCTGGCTGCTTGCTGCTGGGCTGTAGAGGATGAGGCAGCTGCTCCAAGTTGCCTTTGATAGGAAGAGGAAACCTGCCCACAAGTTTCCAAGTCAGCCTCTTTCTCAATATTCTTTGCTTCTCTTTGTAGCATTTTCTCTCTAGTCATTGGCTCTTCTAGAGGGCCCTCTTTCCAGCTCAATGAATTGGCATATTTCTCAATATGAGGTAGTCTCACGTGAGCATAGCCACCCAATTTGTATTTTACCCTCCTGAGGGAAATGAAATGATTAGGGTCATAAGGTACCCATTGGAAACTGGTTTGCAGTTTGAGGGCCTCTAGGATCGAATCTGCTTCCTTCCATCCTTCCTCCCTTTTGTTGTATAGGAATGGGCCTAGCTGGTTCCTTAATTTTAGTTGCACCTTCTTGTTTTTACTTTGGAAATGGACAAAGTCTGCACTTCCAAACTGCCTAAAATACTCTAAGGCAAAAAGTCTCATAGGGACATATCTTGGCAGCCTATAAGGGTTCAACTCACAGCCATATATTCTGATTACTATATGGTGTTGGTAAAAGTACCAATCACCAATGCTGTAGGCCTTTGAGAGGTGAAGAATCCTTTGCATCTCATCTGTCAATCTGGGAGGAGGGACACCCAATAACAAGGTCATAGCTGGATGGATAAAAAGGTCTATGAATTCACAATAGGTGTAAGGTGAAAAAGATACATGATGAAAGACTGAAGACCAAAACACTACAGACCTTGGGTTTCCCTGGGCATTTAGCTTCTTGAGAGGAACAGGGAAAGCATCGGGCTGATAAAATAAGAACAAGTGATAGATGTACCTAGTGTATTTAAACACCTTTTCCCTTTCTAGATTCATTAATTGTTCATGAATCTTATTGGCAATGTATGTAGCAAAATCATAGTGCACAGCAGGAGACATTCCAGGGGAGAATATGGACAGCATGGCCATAATGGTTTCATCAACATCCTCATATGTCCCATAACCCAGGATGTAACTGATCAAATCCACAAGCATTTTTCCCAGCTCATTGAGATATTGATATGCTATAGGAAGGGTTCTACTCAGAGCTTCAAATTTTGGCTGAACAAATAACTGATTAATCTTGATGATCTGAGCACTAGACAACTTACCCCCTTTCTTTAGCAAGTCATTGATGGAGAGAGGAGTTAGGGGCTTTGCAGTGTGAAATTGTAGCATCTCATTAATGGCCTCAGGGGTGATATGGTACAATACTGAGCCTGAGGGGTTGAGAAGAGCTCTTTGACATGGATCATAGCTAGAACGGCATTGATTTATCAAGTCTGGGAGGACGTTGACTTGAGGGAGATTGTAAGTGGGCAGGTTGGAATCCCAAATCCCTAAGATATCAGCTCCACTGAGATATTGGGCTTTTAACTCATTTAACAGGTGAATATTAAATTTGGAAGTCATGGCAGTTGAGTCTAGCATCTGGTAATCTCTATCACCCAGGGCCTTCCACTCTAGCTCTCTGCGTGGTGCATTCAAAGGTTGAATATTCAGGGCTACTGGTGTTTCCATGGTTAAGTAGTACTTATGACTTGTACAAGAACTGGTTTCAGTGGGCAGAACAACACAGAGGGGTATTTTTGCAGAAGTAAGGCAAATTGTAAGGGAAAATGGGGTAAACTGTGGTGATAATAGTGTAAAATGCTCAAAAGAGAGTTAATTGAGCAAAATGCAGGGAGTAGTAGCACTGTTTTCCCGGTGAAATAGTGCAGCTCAGGTTTTAAGTCCACGAATGCGCGGACTGACTGTGAATTTGGGAAAATGTGACTAAATGTGGGCTCAGCAGGTGAATTTCGACCCTACAACTAAAAAGGAATGCTGGTCACCGGGGATTTGCTGGTAATTAGAAGTTTCGTCACTCTTTTAATTCAGTTTTGCATAATTATGGACACAACCAAGCACGAAGGGGATGCTTTGGATAAATACCTGGTGAATTGCTAGCAGTAGTCACAAAGGCGCCAACAGTATTTGGGTCAATTTCTGCAGGTTGGCGACAGATGGTCGTAATTTGCATGCAGAGGTGAGCAACAGTCTTTTTGGCAAAAGTGACAAAAAACACGAAATTTTGGCTAAAATATAGACTTTTTGGGTTATTGGCGCGTTTTTTGGATGACGTCAGCATGACGTCATCAGATGGGTTTAGGGTCGGGTGACGTCAGCATGACATCGTCGAGTGACGTGGCAGCCTGTGAGTGGTCCACGGGGATTTCATAGGTGGCGGACATGTCGGAGCACTGGCGGGCGGGGGTGCTGACAGGGCGCCGAGTCGAACTGATGTGGGCGTGATGTAGCAGCGACGTGGGCAGGTGGTAAAGCACAAGTGGTAAATGGTTTTTCTCGAACCGCTCTGGATACGGTCATGGTATTGTCAGAGGGCGGCCCGAGAGAATATGGGGGTGACGCGTGGCAGGGGCCTGACGTCACCCTCTGACAGTTTCTCGGGCGGTAAGTTTCGGTGATCGGGGCCCGTTCGATATGGATGTGGGCCGTCGGATGGGAAAGCCCAGATCCGACAGTTGATGGGTTGATGAGGTACAAGGGAAATATGGAATGCGCGGATGAATAAAATATGATTATTCTCTGAAATGCGTGCTCGGCGGAACATTATAAAAAGTGGGTTTTTATGGTTTTTTGCAATGTTTATTTACAAAGCGGGTTTTGGTTATTAATCTGAGCAAATCCCGGATTAATCCCAAGATAAATTTTTCGTCGCTCTTTGGGTCGTGCTCAATGTTTTAGCATTTGAAAACATTCAAAACCATACATAGAGCTATAATGCTCGGGGAAGGGGATATATAGATATTTCGGGTTTTTTTGCCAAATTTTACATAGTAATAGGGGGAATAGGGGGTATAAGGAGTTAAATAGTGATAGATTAGTAGTTAATATGAGTGAAAAGAGGTGGATGAGGGGGGTAAAATACTAAGCTGTTATGTGAAATCAACTTAGTTTTTAGGAAGTAGATCAAACTGAAAATAATTTTTACACAAGAAATGTGGCTCTTAAAGAAACTAGAACCAACAAAAGACTTTGACTTCTTTCATGAACATGGGTGGCATAGGGATGTTAGCCATGGATGTGATGGGGGGTAATCTGGAAGTTATACATGCTTTATTAAGTTGCTGTAAGACTGCTGAAATAGGAAATCTGCACTGGCACCATGCTTTAACTTTGCTTAGGCCAGTGAAATGCCATAAACCATGCTTTCTGCAACCCCATCTACCTACCCACTCTATTTCCTAGCATTTTTTGTTACTCCAAGGAGGTTGCACTTAGACTTGCAAACCCTTCTGTGCCTTTTCTTTTCCTTTGGCTTTTTCTTTTGATTTTCTATCTAAAACTACCCTTATTGCTTCCAAGGCCCCAAATTAAGCAGTTGGGAACCTTCATTCTCTATCTATCTACTTTACCTGCCAAGATTCAGCTGTTTGGACAGATTTCTTTCTCTAATCTACAACAAAATTGAAAACATGGCATGACCCAGCTTGGGTTTTTGGATCACCCATTCAGAAGTATGGCAGCATCAACCAAATGTAAGTATATTTCTTCCACAAGAATATGAGATGTTTGTATCCCCAAAGTAGATCATATTGGCACTTCCCCTGCCAATGATGAAAAATGAAACCTATTGGTATAGGTAGCTAACAAAGTCATGCAGCAATTATCCCTTAAATTAAGGAGATTATCCCTTAATTAAGGAGATAAGGATGAGTTGTATTTGAGTTGTAATTAGTTAGCTTAGTTAACTAAGTTATGTCTAGTTAAATTAGTTCCAAAAAGTTTGAGGAACTAATTGTGAGTTCAGTCAGGTAATGCATACATGCATCAAACTAGTGTACTCTAGATAACTAAAGATTCTCTCATGAGAAACTCATGCATGTTTATTCTGAGAAAAACCGAGTTCAGATAAATGTCAAGGACAAGTTACTATTAGTTGCATGTGTTTTCCTATAAAGGAAACTCATCCATGTAGTCAAGGGAATGTTCCTTGAGGATTGTGTAGTTTTAGAGGGTGTGAGATTAGTGTGAGTGATCATTGTTACGCTTTGTAAGAGTAGGATCACCAAAGAGAAATAGCGCAAGGAAATACAAGGCTTGGAGGGCTAAGGAGAATGTTTGTGAGAAGCCTTATTTCCGTGTAAGCATCCTGGAGGATTGTACTGAGAGTTGGCTAGCTATGACAGCTAAAGCTTTGTGTAATCTTGATGTATTTCCACCTTGTATGATAATACTAATAGTGGGGTTTTTAGCTGAGGCTTTCCCCTGAGTATTCTTTTGTGTTTCATGTCTATTGATTCTTCTTCAGTTTATATGTGTTCAACTTGATCTTGCTCAAATCTATTAAGCTTCCACAAGTTTGATTGTATAACTATATTAAAGTATTTTTCTTTAGTTATATTGCATTATTAGGTTAATCTATAGTCATAATTTCTACACAGTCAGTGGAAATAAAGGGCATGCATAGGAGAGAGTGAAGAACTGCCCGTGAATGCTTGGCCACTGGTTGAATGATGGGCTTTCTACTTTACTCCCCAAAATGACCATGTGTAGATATCTTAGAAGTTTTTTTTATGTGTTGATAATGACTATTGAAATTCATTGGAAATGAACAATCTAACGCATGAAAGAAATTGACAATAAATATGTCATGCATATAAACACCAAGGCAGTTGTTTTTCTCTAATATCATTGATATTTTGATGTTGTTTCTTCATGCATTGTTTTTTATTATTGCTTCATAATTGAGTATAGGACGTTTATGGTAGCCTTAGAACCCTGCTTTATGGGTCATACTTTCAAATTGCAATAACAAAGAACATTTCATTGAAGATTGATAGGCTTCTTTCCAATTCACAATATCAATGTTTACTTTAGCCACTGATCCCAAGAGGTTAGAGTTACCTTAAAATCACCTTGAGGAGGACTTTTCCTTACTGTCCAAATTTGTTTTTCTTGCTTACATTATCCACTGATGTGGAAACGTTTGGGAGAATTTTCTTATTGAGTTTCATTAAAGAAGTTGGTTAGGTAAGGCTTATCCCTATGACATCATTCACAACTATATTTTTTCCTTTCTGCTAAAGACTAGATCAACAAAAATGATGTTTTTCTTAGTATCACTCAGTCTTCTCACCTTATTCACTGAGTTGGAGATGTTTCCATAAGGGACATAATTGCTAGATAATGATTATCTAGTTGCTCAATAACTTTATCACATCTCTGGGGTAGGGACAAAGACAATGCATATTTGAGGGGGTAATATTGTTCTAAATAGTGATTTTAGCCATTGCGTGAGGGTCCTCAGGTATTACAAGTTGCACCTTCATTGGAATGATATAATGTGGTTTAATAAAACTCAACTGCAAGTCCGAACACTCTTGTCATCGTGCAACCGAACAAAGGGTTCGCAATATGAAGTGAGCGTAGATATCATAAGGAGACTATGGATGATGTGACCACATCCTATTGTTAAGTTAATAATTATTCTAGCAAGTCATGGGTGCCCACATGCTCAAGTTACCTCAAGAATTCTCTAACCCTTGTTAAATGTTTTCTAAAAGTTCCACAACAATATTTCTTCTAGATCATTGCATATGTTGATGATTAAACACTCAATTAAATGAGGGGTATAAATGACCTATAAATTGAGCTTGTTGGTGTAATGCGAAACCTTGTCGGTGTATTGCATTAATATCATATTGCAATTATTATGTTTCGATTAATTATGCATAAGTCAAATGTATCTTATGAAAGAACAATGTTCTTTCCCCTTCGTAATTGGTAATTTTACTAATATTGTTTATAATCATAATAAAAACTTGGAAATAATTATGTTTTCTATGAGGATAATACATAAACCTTGATTTTTGTATGCTCAGGATTATATCTTTCTGTGTATTGGATAATCATGGAATAAATTTGAAATTGGTATGATGTAGGAAGAACAAGAAAAAAGATAACGTCGTCATAGATCAATCACTATAATTTTGATGTTTTGAAATTGGTCTCCTTTGATCGAATTTTTGTTTAATTTAGTGAGGGATTTTTAATTCAAACTATTCCTATCCACTTGGCTACACATATGCTTGGCATAATGGGAAAACATTAAACGAAGAATTATGATTGTGGTAATTTGTTTTTAAGATTATGGATGACAAAGAGCTGAAGCACCCATTTATTTGAAAATTGTTATCAGTTGTCTACATTTTCATTTCAAATTTCTATCTATTCAAGACCCTGGATGCTTCTTGTGGAGAAGAAAAGTATGGAAAAAAAATGAGATCTTGTCAAGGAAGCCAAGAACCATGCAGTATTGTGTGGCATATTCATCATTGTATTTGTCAAATTTCTATCACTAACAGGTAATCAATCTTTTTTAAACATTTCGCTATCGATTCTTATAATTACAGTGCTCAAATATTTTTCCTTGGAAGTAGTTTTTTTTAGGAGGGTTCATATTCATCATGAGAATCCTCTTTCTCATTTTAACCATAGACAAGAATCTCATATTGGTCGGCTTCTTTTTTCCTCCACTGGTCTCAAAGAAATGGAAGAGGAAGATTGGTTCTCCATTCATTGCAACAATAGTGGAGGAGTTTACAAGGAATGTACAAGAGTTCATTATAGATTGTGGTATTCTTCAATTACTCCTGATCAATAATTTCCTCATCATAATTGTTTATTTATGAATGATCTACTTGGGAGAGTGTCTCAACAGCTGACACGTATCAATCTCATTGATGTACTCATAAGGGATATGGTGGATCTAATAGGGAGACATGTAGAACTTTATAGAAGAAACCAAGCTTGTATAGGTGTTGATGTTATGACGACCTTCTTTTATGAATAAAGAGGTCAAAGGTTGAATTACTACTTGGTTGCATCTAAGGAACTGCATCTTGCCCTTATATCGTCAGATGTTGGGTGCAAGGTTTCCCAACGGTTAATGGGAGGAGTAGTGGTAATTGTGTTAAGGAAGAAGGACGTTGAATGCCCTATTGCTCGATGCCTTACTCAAGAGATTCTTGCAGGTGTATTTATGCGACAATTCATGAACATTGAAATTCCAATGTTAGTTTGGATGTAACTTCAAACTCTGTCTACCTACCAAGGTAAGAATATCACTAGCTTCAATTTCAATTAAGCACCAATTTGCTACAACAATTAATTATAATTTCCTTGATGGAAAGAATATTGTTTCTCCTTATTTTACATAAATCAATCATCACATAAAGACAAGAGTAAATAATGTGTGTGCACTTGGAGTATAAAAAAACCACACAAAGGTGTGTGTACAATTTTCTTTGAGATTTTCTTTTATGCATCTCAGAATAATATAAATACTTGTTCTTCAAATTTGAATTGCATTACGCTTAAAGGAAATATGTTTAACCTTCTCATTGCATACGCTAAACTCATGTTGTGATTACGTGCCTATATGTATGGCTTCCATGTAGGGCTCACTAAGTTGTTACAATTAGCTACATTGGTATGCTTACATGCATGGATGGATCAAAATTGTCACAAATTAACATGAGTTAAAAACCGAGTTAAGATGCTAGATATTCCTAACCAAGATTGAGGAATAATCAAAATAGATATTTTCAATAAATTTAGAGAATCAAAATATGAGATGTATTTGGTTGTTGATAGATACAATAAATGTCAAATATTAAAACTATATCTATCTTATAATTCATTAATTAAATTTTTAAGTGTTTATTTAAACAAAAAAGGATTTTTTCAAGTCTTTGGAAATCTATAGTAGCAATGTGGGGAGGACAAACCTTGAAAGGCTATGCTGGAACTAATAATTCAGCAAGGTTGAATTTTGGAGTAAAGAGTAAGGCAAAGAAATAACAAACATCTAACCTATTCATTATTTTTGAGAAGTAGAAATGGGAAACCCTCAAGTGGTTTCTTATTATTGTGCCTACTAATTGAATATTAAAGTTCTACTTATTCTATTTGTGAAAGTTTTTACAAAGTTACGAATGATCCTGTGAGGGCACACAAGATATATACCATGATACTTATATAGTTTTAAGGGTTCATGATACAGCGGGAGAATGAAACAATTTTGTAATAAGATATAACTATATTAATGGGACTGATAAAAAAGATTACATCTAGTATAAAGAATTAATGGGTGTGTTAAAGCAGCTCCTAAGGCTCTCAATTAATAGCAGAGAGACAATACAAGCTCAAGGACACATTTTCAAATCATTCAATTCTGATGTGTCAAACTCCACAACATTGATGTGCACATCAGTATAGATATAAATGGGGCTCTGTTAATAATATCTCCTAAATAGGGACTTTTCAAATCTACTGTAAGAAGAATATGTTTTTAGTAGAAGGATTTTAACTCCTACAATTGTACCTCTTGTGGCAAGTGATAAGATAAAAATGAAAACTTATGTTTCTACTATATATAAACAAAGCATACATGTTTCATGAAATGACAAACATATTAGATATGGTAGTGTTGGATGCACTTGAAGTAGAAATTAAGCAATTCATAGCAGCCTAATGAATAACAATAATTGTACACTCGATTCAAAACATTATTGTGTGAATTAATAAATAAATTCTTGATAAACCCAAGAGGTTTCGCTTTAATACAACGTATGATGATCTAAGGATCTTATCTAGTAATAAAATAATACATGCACCAAAGGAGTGATATATAAAAGGTTCCCAAAGATGCTTGCAGAATCAATAGGATGATCTAACCATACTAGATGGTTAAGTGGGACTTGAAACCAATATTTTTGCACACAAAGATATTCAGATCTGGCAATCTACTCAATTAATTCATAATCATGCCAATTGGGATGCATATGTTGTACCTATTAGATTTCATGGATAGTGTTCTCTGGTTCATAATAAGGAAACATAACAATTGTTTCATAAATGATGTGGAAATTCATGTGAGTAAATATGATAATTGATAAATGACTTATATGCTATTGTTTTCTAGGGGTGATTTAATGTTCAAAGTGAGGTGTAAACATGTAAATCGTCTAGGTTCACTCCTTGGTACACATAGTGCCTAAAAACATGGAGGGTGTGGAGTTCAGAATAATGTAGGATTCATTTCTAACTCATGAATAGGAAATGTATGTACTTGTATACTGATTGTTCAATTAGTTTTAGAAATACACTGAATTATTCATGGCTAACAAGGTGTTGGAACAAGTGTAAAAAGAGCAACAGTAAGTCATATGACATGATTTTTTTAAGTTTGGAGTACTTTTTGAGTACCAAACAATTATGTTCTTGGCTAAAGAGCAGGTAAGATTGTTCTTAGACTTCAAATATAAAATTGAAGTCCATACTAGACTAACTATCATAATCAATAGTTTGCTTTATGATTCAGCAGAGGTCATATTTGACTGTTATTAAAACCTTGCCTATGGTACAAATTCAATCCTGAAACTGAAAATTATTGGTTTTGTAAAGTTGTATTATGAATCTATGTTATCATTTTACTAAAAATTTCTTGCAACCACAAGATACATGAAAAGGATTAGCTAAATAAAACCATGTGAATATTCTGACATCAAAATTTTCAGTTATGCTCTCATTGCAGAAGTTGAACAGGTCCATGAATTCCTTATTCCCTAACTGGAAAACCAAACATGGTCTGATTGGAATTACATAAAAGTAATGTGAATGAAATATTAAAGGAATTTTTGGCATAATAATAACATGGTTAAAACCATGTTGATGAAGTATATGTCATGCAGGTGATGCTATGGAGATTTGGTATTAGGTACACGTATGCAGGTGGTACTGTGTACAAACTGTACATATGGTACTGTATGGATGCATGAATTGCATGAGGATATATGAAATTTATAGCTATATGTGTATAATTCACACTACGTATAGATGCCCATGGTTGAGGAAAACGCACTGGGTGATTGTGTGGTGTGGCAACTGATCTAGAGTCTGCAAAGAAGCAAGACGAAAGTGAAAAATAAGGACTTGTATTGGAAACAAGGGATAAGTATCTGTATTTAGTTTTAGTCTTAGTATACATATGACATATGATGTTGATTTATGAATTTTATGGTTATGTTTGAGCTAACTTGGTATGATATTTTATACATATTTATTGGTCAATGGTGCTAGTTTGACTTATTGTGACTAATGCAATGAAACTGTAGAAGCAAGTGTTCGACAAGAAAAAAAAAGAATTGGAAAAATGACTTGGAAGATCATGCATTTCTATTATTAAATACAATTAAATAGAGGAATCGTAGTTAAATGGCGGGAAACATTAAGCCATCGTTACTCATGTAGCAGTACTGTTGCATTAAGTATGGTAAACAAAATTGAGTTTATGCATCTGAAAATCTTTGACAAAATTGATTGACACAAATGTTACAGGTAGCAATGGAAGGAGAATTGCTGGTAGAAGTCATTTGTAACCGATACATATAGAAATATATAATTTAGATGGCAAGGCCACAGGGGCATGCAAATTTAGAAACAACTACTTGTGAATGAGTAATAATATTGTAAGATGTAGTAATACACCAAGAACAGTGTAAATTTAAGGGGGGGAGTATGTAATGGCCCTCAATTCTATGTAACACTATGCTAACATAAGCTAAGAAAACCTAGGGACAAGGTGTATCAATGAATGTAAATACTTTATTGTTAAATAAACAAAGTAATGTAAAACACTTGGAAAATGAGACACCAAGGGATGAGGTTCTTGCCAAATAAAATCCCATTGGTGAACGGGAATGGATAATTCTTTCATGATAAGACTTCTAGATCTATTTCTAGATAAGCTTAATGGATTTGGAAATAAATACCCATTAAGGTACTTAGATGGAGAAATGTGCTAACTTAAGAAAAACATAAAATCCTTGCAGAGAGAAAGGCAAGATTTTATGAGGAAAAGCTTCGCCGAAGAGAAAGGCGAGCTTGTGTGGGAAACCCCTAGATAAAGGGATAAAAAAGATCCATAAAAGAGGGACACTGCTAATAGAAACCATATCATGAAAGAGGTTATTAAATATGCATGGAAGAGATCAACAAGAGTAAGTTTATCCATGGCAATGACTCCTATCTCATGGGTGAACTCGAGGAAGTCAGTTCTAGGTTGGGTGGTGGTGCGTAGTTTTCCAAGTGACATTATCCCTTCTACTCTGGTTTGATTCAAATTCTTGGATGTACTATATGTGACCCCTTACTCTTTATGTTGTCACATCTGTAAACTTATGTACTATCTATGTTTTTAACGTGGTGGATATTTATGCATGAGACAACTATGAGGAATAAGTATGTTTTCAAGGTGTTAATTGTATAGCCTGTTGTTCAGGTTGTTTATGCTATGCATTAGGCATGAGGAGGATTGTTTTAGATACTTATTGATATTGCATAAGTTATCTGGCATAATTGTTTTTGACTATGTCAGTAGGACTATGATCATATGGAAATGCTAGCTATAGTGTATTCATGATAATACTCCATTCATGCTTGCGTTGGGTCATCAAAAGAATGAAATATTAATGGAACAAATTTTATTAGGTTAAATGCACACGACTGATTCTTTTATCTGAGTTGTAATATATGCATAAGGGACAATTTGGAATGTAAGGTTATTAATTGAACCTTAAATTCCACATCATGGATCCAATAGATCATAGTATGGAATTGGTAGTATTGTGCCTAATGGTTAGGTGACAATCAACATCATAAAAATGGCATAAAAATAAATCACATAAATATAAACTGAGATATTGTGTAAACCCCATAGGGTGAAAACCAACAAAATTTAATTTTATTATTAAACTATCATGAAGATGTTCACCCTTAACTCAATGGTTGTAAGGAAGTACATCACTTGGCCATTGTCATAAAATATTGCAAATAATCTCATCTTAAAAATAGCATAACTAGATATAATTTATTAAAATCATCATGACATAATTTACCCACAAACCCCTGAGCATTGTGTCTTTGGGGGCTGGTTGTTCCGATCAGTGGATTATCCTGTAGTTGACATTCCTTCAATTTGCATACAAAACTAACTTATTTCATTCCATAATGGTAAACATAATAAGTTTTTTCATATGTTACAATTTGTTCATGCAACTTCTCCTATGAGTAACGTTTGATATCATGATTAGATAAAGTATTAAGCAACGCAATAATAAACCTACACTAGTGATCCTTCATAATCTCTTCATGTGCATTCACAAAATTTCAACAAAAAATTGTGACATGCTTCCTTTAAAAAACACTACACATGCATTAATCATAAACATATAACTATTATAGCATGGCTATAAATAAATACCACATTAACTAATATTCCCCTCACACAAGAACACCTGCATTTCCAAGAGGAAAATCACTACAATGTTTCTTATTCTTTTGAAGGAACCTAGCACACTAGCCATGGTTTTTCATCTTAATACATAAATTTTCACAATTCCATGTTCATACATAATCATTTCTTAAAAGAAAGTTAGCATAAAGGATATTATTGCTGTGCATGAACTACCTATCATTTCCAACAACATTTTTTCCTAGGAGTGTTACGTGTAATACCTATTGTACATGAAAATACATGCTCGATTCCAAGTACATCTATCATGATAATTATTATTTCTTGTTTGTGGATACATGTACTTATCCGAATGAGATCTAACATATTTATTTAATGTAATTACATATTTCTTCTCAAAAATTTTAACACAATAGTTATAATCTCCTCTACAAGCAAATATATATATTATATATATATTATATATATATATTATATATTATATATATATATATATATATTATATTATAAAGAAATCGATAATAATGACTTATTGTTTCCATGCATGATGATGTAGGAGCATCTGGACTTAGCCAGCAATGTGATGGTTTGTTCACATGTTGTGGCTAAATGAGTTGAATTTCATTGACTTGAGTGGTCAAAAGTCAGTTTTAATAGAGAGGGTGGGATCTCTTGAAGATGAGCTTTACTTCATTATTGTAATAATTGGAAAATTGTCTTATTTTATACTAAGGGATAAGTTGTTAGCATAGGTGTGTAATAGAGATTAAGAATAGAGATTTGATTGTTAAGTTGATTAAAATAGAGATCAAGTTGATGGTGGAGTCAGAATAGGATTTGAATCATAAGAGATAAGAAAATGTAATGGAAAGGGGATTAGCTAAGATGATTGAGAATTGAGTGAGAGGCGAGAGTTTGAGTGATAGATAGTGGTTTTGAGATTGAGACAGAGGTCAAATAAATTGTTGTAATTGAGCCAAGAGGGCCAAGAATCTATAACTTCTATTATATTAAATAATTTGATTCAATGTGCATGTGTGTGTTAATCTTGGTCTAGACTCTCGTTTACCTCTGTGTATCTGCATTCTGAAATGTAACTGGGTATTTTCTCTATTTTAACACTTTAATGGTAAACCTTAGTATTTATGTGTTTTTTACTAAATCATGGTCACTTAGTGCTAAGGGGTAATCTTGGAATTAAGTGCTAAAAGACTTATTAAGCGCTTTACTTAAGTTTGATTTAATGCACGTGGTTGTATTAGAAAAGAGTTTTTATCAGTGAATGTGGTTATCGGGTGAAGGAAAAGTTGTAAGTGGTAATTCAGGGTCATCACCCAATTCCATTAACCAAGTGACACATAACACTCGGGCAGATAGAGAAAAAATCTTTATCAGGTGGGTAATCACCGTGCAAGTGGCTCACCAGATATGGCTATTAACCATTGGATCCGGTGTGCTTTGATCAATGGTGGATGAAGAACATATTGCTTTGTTGATCGAGGTGAGTGATGACCATTAGATCTGGAGAGAGGAGATCAAAGGCATAGAGTGAAGCACTTGTTCTGAAAGGGAAGGTCAACGTGGGACCGATGTGTTTAGGGGAAAGCGGGGACCTTCAGTGTAAAGTAAGTCACATACAGAATCCACTTGAATGCATATGATTGGTTATAAAGTAACCAATAGTCTAGTTTTAAGACTACCACATTGTTTTTATCAACCTCCTGCATCATTTTGGTATCAAATCATAGAGATTGAGTTTGAATGCAGTAAACATGCCACCAAGGAGAGGAGATGGCATAGGTCGACGAAGACCTAAAGCATATATAGTTCTGCTGGAAGAGATCTAGAATCTACGTACAAGGATGGACACAATGGAGATTTCTTAGAGACGAACACCTAATGAATGAGTTCATAGTGCTGCAGAAGAATCTTCTAAGGAAGAAGAAGAAGAGGAAAATGAAACTACCAAGGTTATCAAGATGTTGGCTAAAGTAGGTGGAAAACCAAAGGTGGAAATTCCTATGTATGAAAGGAGTCTCAATGTAGAAGAGATAATGGATTGGATTAGTTCATTGGACAAAAAGTTTCACTATGAAGAGGTTGGTGACAAAAAGAAATTGAAATTTGTAGTTACCAGATTAAACGATCATGCAGCTATTTGGTGGGATGAAATACAAATATCTAGAACAAGAAAGGGAAAGTCCAAGATCAAGGATGGGACAAAATGGTGACTAAAATGAAAGCGAAATTTATGCCAAAATATTATTAGTTAAATATTTTCAAATAGTTACAGAATTTAAGGAAAAAAGGAATGATTGTTAAATTATATATGAAAGAGTTTTCTAGATTGATTATTAGAGTAGGATATGCAGATGATGAAATGGAGAAGGTAGCAGATATATCAGTGGCTTAAGATATGATATACATGATGAGATCAACTTGCTGAGTTTGAAGACCATTGAAGATGCCTGTCAAGTAGGTTTGAATGCAGAAGAGAAGATGTTGAAAAAAAGAAATCAGAGGAATAGACAGAAAAGTTTAGTAAGAGGTAGAGGAACTGCCAGACAAGGAGTTTAGAAACATCAGAATGAAGCAGAAAGTTCAAGCAGTAGACCACCACAAAGGGGAGATTTTAATAGAGGAAATTTACACCTAGAGGAAGAGGTCGAGGAAGATATATTTTATGTTACACATGTGGAGAATCGGGACATGGATCATGAGACTCTCCTCATAATAAAAAAATAAGTCAGAGGAATGTGAATGTGGCTAACACAAAGGAAGAAAAACCTCAAATTATAGACAAGGAAGAATCCCCTGAAGTAGGAGAATCCGTGTTGTTCAAAAGTGCTTGCTCAAGGCAAAGAAAGAGACTGTAGAACCATCTCAGAGGAAGAGTTTATTTAGAAATACATGCAAATCCAAAGGTAAATGTTGTAAAGTTATCATTGCCAGTCGAATCATTGATAACCTTGCTTCTACAGAGATGGTGGATAAGCTATAATTTGTGAAGACAGTAGACCCTACTCCTTATAAAGTGTCATGGTTATAGAAATGACATCAGATTATTGTGGTAGAACAATGTAAGGTAGAGATACAAATTCGTACTTATAAAGATGTGATATTGTGTGATGTAATGCCAATGAATGTATGTCATGTATTTTTGGGAATATCGTGGCAGATTGATCGGAAAGTTATTCATGATGGGAGGAAAAATACTTATACTCTAGAGAAGGGTGGAAATAAGCATACATTGTTGCCATTGAAGGATGAAATTGACAAAGGAGCACCTGGAAACAATGTTATGCTAATGAGTGGAAAGGAGTTATTACAAGAGGTTGGAAAAGGTGAAGAAATGCATTTTGTTTCATAGGGAGACCTAAGGTAATTTTGACTTCCCCAAACATAGAAGATTTAATTGAAGAAATCAAAACTTTGTTGAATGATTTTGCTGATATTATTGTGGATGAGTTTCCAAATGAATTGCCACCAATTAGGAGTATTAGTCATCATACTGATCTATTACGAAGAGCAAGTTTTCCAAACAAGGCAACATACAGATTAACTCCTCAAGGGAATGCAGAAGTTGGAAGACAAGTGCAAGAAAGGATGGATAACGAACTAATAAAAGAGAGTCTTAGTCCATGTGTTGTACCAACAGTACTTAGTCCAAAGAAAGGAGGTGAATGGTGTATGTGTACGTATTCTAGAGACATAACCAAGATCACTATCAGATATAGATTTCCTTTACCATGCATGGATGATTTGATGGATTAATTGAGTGGGTAAAAGTATTTTACTAAAATAGATCTAAAGAGTGGATATCATCAAATAACAATTAGAGATGAAGATGAATGGAAGAATTCATTTAAAACAAACAATGGATTGTATCAGTGGTTAGTGATGCCTTTTGGACTCACTAGTGCACCTAGCACATTCATGAGATTGATGAATGAAGTCTTGAAGGAGCATCTAGACTTAGCCAATAATGTGATGGTTTGTTCACATGTTGTGGCTAAATGAATTGAATTTCATTGACCTGAGTGGTCAAAAGTCAATTTTAGTATAGAGGGTGGGATCTCTTGAAGATGAGCTTTACTTCATTATTGTAATAATTGGAAAATTGTCTTCTTTGAGACTAAGGACTAGCATGTTAGCATAGGTGTGTAATAGAGCTTAATAATAAAAATTTGATCGTTAGATTGATTAAAATAGAGATCGAGTTATTAGTGCAACTAGAATAGGATTTGACTCATAAAAGAGAAGAAAATGTAATGGAAAGGGTACTAGTTGAGATGATTGAGAATTAAGTGAGAGGCGAGAGTTTGAGTGATAGATAGGGGTTTTGAGATTGAGACAAAGGTCAAATAAATTGTTGTAATTGAGCTAAGAGGGCCAAGACTCTATAACTTCTATTATATTGAAGAATTTGATTAAGTGTGCATCTGTGTGTTAATCTTGATGTAGACTCTCATTTACCTTTGTGTATCTTTTTTTTTTTAACAAGGTCGGATACTTTTGATATTATAAAATCAGAAAGTTGATACAGATACATAGGATTCCTGAGTTATGGCAGGGAGGAGCAAAACTGGGTACGCAGACCCTTTAACCTCTTTGCTGCCCAAAATGCTGAAGTTAAACAAACAACGGCTATATTGCCTTACATATGCCCCGCAGAGCAGACAAAATTTATAGGTCATAGGGAGTTTTCTGAGTTACTGAGATATCGGGGAAAGGATCTCTTCGAGCGCCACTAGCCTTGGTGGATGCCTCAGCTTGAAAACTTTGAGTGAGGGTGTGGATTTACTCCATGGCTTCCTCCAGGTGGCTGCATCTACCCTGCAAGTTTTCGATTTCTGCCTTTTGTTTTTCAAGCTTCTTTCTCTTTGATCTTGAATCAGACTCGTAATCCTCCTTCAATTCCTGGAGCTTGCTCCTTAGTCTGTTAATCATGAATGTATGGGTCTTGCACATCGTGCAGTCCTTGCTAAAGATCCCATCAAGGTTGATAGCAGGTTCAGGGGGGTTCTGCTGGGCTGGCTGATCTGCCATAGCGGATGGAGGGAGCAGTGAGACAGGGCAGGGGAGAGAAAGCTTGGAGGTGGTGAGGCCGAGAAGTAGAGACTGATAAATAGGGAGCAGATGGCGCAAAAGTGAAGGAGGAGGCGTCCAACCACTGAATCTGTCTAACAAAACCAAGTCAGAGAAAAACTTAGAACTGAAATAAAAATTTACCAGCAGCATGGGCCTCAGTTCAGTCTCTCTGTTGCTGGAGTCGAGGTACAGAGACCACTTCGGTCTGTGGAGGGCGGTTACCCGTTGCGTGGGCTTGCTGGAGTTCTGAGAGGTGTCTCCTGAGTGAGAGCTGAAAGCATCGATGGAGCAAGGAGGTGGGAGACCCCTGCGCTTGGAGAGAAGGCCTGGGGGCGCCTTGGGCTCCTTGAGACTCCTTAGGAAGTGGATGGCGCAGCGCTTGAAGTTGTAGAGCTCCTAATTTATCTCAACACTCCTGTAAGAGGTGGTGTCACTCGCTGACTGGGGCACGATGCAAACCTGGGCCAAGGGGCACGAATAAGTGCAGGGGATAATTTCCAGGAAGGGAGAGAGGGTATATATGGAGGAGGGGAGGCGCTGCCTGGACGAGGAATTCTTTTCAGAGATCGAGGTGTTGACAGAGAGCAGATATTGAGGGAGAACCTCCTAAGAGTGGAGGTGACATAAACCAACCTAATCCGGATCGCGATCACGGGGAGGAGAGGGAGAAAAGGCGCGTAGGACGAGGGAGGTGATAGAAGGCGGCTGCGCGTGAATGGAAGAGGAATCGAGGGTTGGGAGGACTCTGATTGCAGAGAGGACAGACATCATTTTGAAACTTTAGAGATTAGACCTAGAGGCACTGATGAGGGAGGGGAATTAAGGAATGGCTCTGTCAGTGACACAGTCATCAATACAAACCTGACCCTGTTTTAGATTGACAGCCCTGTTGGCAAGGAGATCCGCCTCAGCGTTGTGCTCTCTGAGGACATGCCTAAAAGAGGTTTCTCCCAGATCTCTAAGGTTGTCCAGAATCCTGGTTCTGGTGTTATTTAGACCTTCCTTGGTGAATTTATTCCCTGAGATCATAGAGGAAATTATGATGGATGAATCTCCTATGATGATGGCATTCCTCAGACCTTTTTCTAGGAGAATGTTGGTGCCCATGAGCAGGCTGTAGGCTTCTGCCGAGTTGTTTGTAGCTTCCCCAAGACCCCATGCATAGCTGCTGATGGGAGTACCATGATGGTCTTTTATTACGCCTCCTGCACCTGCAGCTCCAGGATTATGCTTTGATGCTCCATCGAAAAAGAGGGTGGGGCGGTTTTGAGCACTGATCCATTGGTGGATTTCTTCGGTGGTTTCCCTGAGCTTCCAGGGAGTTTGTTTCTTGTAGACTTTGCTTTTAGGCGGAGGGCTGTGGGAGTGGCTAATTTTGAACTTGCTGTACCAATCCTTTTCCTCTTGAGTCCAATTCGCTTGATCAGGAGTGGCAATGTAGTTCGCGCTGATTGTTTCAGAAATGTTGTCCATCATTTTTGCTATGATTGTGCCCATTCTTGGCTGGATGCTGTTGAAGATGAAGCTGTTCCTGGCGAGCCAAAGGTTCCAGCAGAGGGTGGCAGGGATGCATTTCCAGATTCTAATTAAATTAGTTTTGCCTCTTCTATGATGAGGATAATCATTTTTCCAATTCTTCTGGAGGGAGTGGACCTGATCATGTCTTCCCCGAGCTTCCAAAGGACTGGTGAGCTGTTTCCAACAATTCTGAACCCATGGACAGAGGAGAAAGGAGTGTTGGATTGTCTCTTCCTCAGCTTTGCAGAAGCAGCATATTGAAGGGCCTTGAATGCCTCTTTTCCTCAGATTTTCTGCAGTGAGGATTCTCCCTTTGAGGAGGGTCCAGTTGAAGTGTTTGACTTTAGGGATGCATTCAGATTTCCAGGTGGCTGTGTGAAGGTTCCAATTGGGAGAAGGGAGGCTGTTCTGAAGGGATTTGTATCCCTCCTTAACCGAGAAAGACCCTCCACAGGGATCCCAAATGTAAGAGTCTTCTGCTTCTCTGTTGACTGGTGCTGCTCCTGAGAGAGTTGACTTTAGCTTGTGCCAGAGGTCTTCAAGGTCTTGAGGGAGATGCAGCTCTTTCCAGTCTCTCCACTTGTTGTGGTTCCAAGAGGAGATGTCAAAGAGAGTGTGTAACCTTCTAGCTTCCATCCAAGTCTGAAGAGGCCTTAGCTCAAGTTGGAGGCTCCTTGGATTAGTGTTCATGATCCTATCCACCCAGATTTTGGTATCCTTCCCATTACCCGGGTGCTTAGACACATTCTTCCTGAAGTGAGGAAAAACTTTTTTAATTGGGCGCCAAACTGAGGTGCAAGGTCTATCAGTTATTGGCTCATTGAGAATGTTCGAGCTTGGACCGTTGAGATATTTTCTTTTTACAGCCTCCACCCACCAAGATCCCTTGATTGAGATAATCTTCCAAATCAGTTTTAGCCCCATGGCCTGATTGGAGAAGTTAGGGATTTTTATAGAGAGACCTCCTTTTTCATAAGGAAGAGTTACCTGCCCCCAGTTCACAAGGCTGAACTTCTTAGAATCATGTTTTCCACCTTGCCAGAGGAAGCTGCGCATTATGAGTTCCATGTGCTTGTGGATGCTTGCTGGGGCCAACATCACAGCGTATTGGTAGATTGGCAGTCCTAAGAGGACGGCCTTAATAAGGATGGTTCTACCTGCAAGGTTTAGCCAAGTGACTCCCCAGCTTTGTAAAAGACCTCTCATTTTCTCTATGTGTTTTGTCCAAACTCCTGCTTTTATGTGATCCTTTGCCAAAGGTAATCCCAAGTAGGAGAAAGAGCTCCAGTTCTTTTGGAGAGGGATGTCAAATATGTGGGATATGCTTTGTTGGATTTTATGAGGCACGTTCCAAGTATATATTTTGCATTTTCTGTTATTTAGTTTTCCTCCTGAGGCCTGAAGGAAGGCATCCAGGACCCTTTTGAATCTCCTTGCCATCAAGCTTGAGGCTCCCCCAATTAGAAGAGTGTCATCTGCGAATAGTGAATGGTTGATCTCCTTTAGACCTCTTTCAATGCTTACCCCCACAATATCTCTCTTACGGCGGAGGTCTTCCAGGTGAATGCTAAGAGTTTCAGCCATTATGATGAAGAGGAAAGGAGAGAGAGGGCATCCTTGCCTAAGGCCCCTGGTACTTTTGAAGGAGTTGCCTGGACGGCCATTAATCAGCGGAGCTGTCCACGGGTCAGAGATGCATCCTCTTATGATATCAACTGCTTTCGAGGAGAAACCAAATTTTCTCATTGCTGCTGTTAAGAAGAAGTGGTCCACTCGATCAAAAGCATTGGCCATATTCAATTTGATGATCATGCCTCGTTCTCCCTTGATGAGGCTGCTGTGAATGGCTTCTTGAATGAGGATAACATTATCTATGATCTGCCTCTTGGGGACAAAGCCTCCCTGATTTTCTGAGATAATGATGGGGAGGAGGGTCTTGAGCCTATTGGCGATGATCTTTGTGATGGTCTTGTATGAGACATTACACAAGGATATGGGGCGGAATCTATCGAAAGATTTGGGGTTAGCTTCCTTTGGTATCAGAGCAATGTGAGAGGATTTTGTGTAGTCCCCCACCTTATGTTTTCTGAATGCATTTTTCACCATTCTCACAAAGTCCTTTTTAATTATGTCCCAGTGATGTCTGTAGAAAGCTACCGTGAATCCATCCGGTCCCGGGGCCTTGTCTTGTTGCATACTGAAGATGGCTTCTCTTATCTCCTCTTCAGTGGGCTCTTGTTCCAGCGCTCTATTGTGTTCCTCTTTGATTTTGTTTTCAATTGGGCTTAAAAAAGCTGTGCCGTCATAATGTTGAGTGTCTGCTGTAAGGAGAGCTTGGAAGTGATCAAGTGCTGCCTTTTTTATCTCTTCTTGATCCTGGAGGACTCTCCCATCCACTTCTATTTTGTCGATCTGATTTCTTGCCCTTCTTATCTTAACGTTGTTGTGGAAGAAGGAGGTGTTCTTGTCCCCTGCTTTCAGCCAAAGGCAGCGGGACTTCAATCTCTGCTCCTCTTCCTCAATGCGGTTTTGCCTGTAAAGCTCCATGAACATACTCTTCTCTTTTTCGATGTCATCCGTTGTGGGCTGCATTTGCTCTTTCTCGCTGTGCCAACTGTCTATTTCTGCAAGAAGATCAGATCTCCTCTTCCTCTCGGAGTTTGCCAACTCTCTCGCCCACTGCTTGATGGCGGACTTTAGATTTTTTAATTTATTTTCCCACACGTAGTGAGGTGAACGAAGGATTTCTTTAGCCCACTGATTTCGCACAAGGGCGCAGAATTCTTCGTGGTTGTCCCATTGCTTGTTGTATTTAAAGGGCAGAGGGCCAAAATTCGATCCTTTAGACAGAGAGAGGGTTACTGCTTTGTGGTCTGAGGCTGTACCGTGGACTGTGTAGCTTTTAATTGCCTGGAAGTTGTTGGCCAACCTTTCATGAATTAGAAATCTATCTAACCTTTCTTTGATGTTCTGAGGACCTGTTCTTTTATTGGACCATGTGAATTTTCCATTGGAGAGGGGGGTATCTATGAGATTGAAGAGCTGAATTATTGATTCCAGCTTGTCTCTGAATGGATCTGGGTGGAAGTTGCCTCCTTCCTCCACCTGCCTTATTAGATTCATGTCACCCCCAATGATTATTTGACTACTTTGGATGGAGGAGAGATCTGCTTCTAGGCTGTTCCAACAACTGGCTTTATCTCTGTAGTGGTTGGGTGCGTAGATGTTGTAAATGATAAGGACCTCTTGAGTGCTCTTGCTTCTTAAGTCTGTTCTTACCCACCAATTGCATAGCTGGTGGTTGCTGATTTCCATAGTGTGCCTATTCCCCCTGAGGCCCCATCTGAGCCTTTGGAGATGCCTGAGTAGTTTTTGAATCTTTGAGTTTGAAGAGTGAAGTCCTGCTTGGTTGATTTGGTCTCTTGGATTAGGAAAATATCTGGTTGTTCTTGGGTCAGAAGATCCTTGAGTGCTTTTATCTTTAGGGAGGAACCCATTCCCCTGCAATTCCAAGAGACCAAATTCATTATTTCCCAATTGTTGAGTGGAGTCCTGCCTTCTCCTTGGCCTTCTCGCCATTTCCTTTTGTCTTGCCTAGAAAAGAATCCATGGCTTGCTGGGAACCGGTTGCCATTTCCTTTGCCGCTGCTTCATCTCTTAGCTCTTTGTTTGTTTCTCTGCCAACTTTTCTTGGAGGGTCAGAAGGTTGATTTGCTTCTCTTGTTTTGGTTCTGGTTTGGATTATTTCAATGGAGGGGGAGGGGGAAAGAGGAGGGAAAGAGGTCGGACAGGCAGGGCGAGGGGATTGAGGGGGAGAAGGGGGGGCCCCCCCCCCCCCTCTGCAGATAGAGAATCAAAGGGGGTTTGAAAGGGAGGGGGGGAAGTCCCTGGGGGTGGCTTGAAGATTGCGGGGCTGAGGAGTTGGGACCCGGATTGGGCTTTTTCCTTTTCACTTGTTCCCAAGAACCCCCTGCATTTTCTTCATTCTGCTCCACATCAATAACTTTTAGCTTACTACATCTATTGGCAAAATGGCCGTACTTGTGACATACCTTGCATTTAAACGGGATTTGTTCGTAGTCAAGTTGCTGTATGTGCATCCATTGGTCCACCTTGAGTTTGATTGCTTCGGGTAGCCCTTTTCCCAGATCGACCTCAACGCAGATCCTTGCGCAAGCATGCATGTTCTCCCTTGGTTCTGATCTGTCGATGTATTTTCCGACTGCATTGCCAATAGCTTTGACGGATTCGTCTCCCCAGCAGTGAAGGGGAAGATGTGGCAGGCGCACCCACACAGGAACTGCATTTGGGATGTCCATCTCCGGGTCGAAGTCCGGGGTCCATCTGTTTAGGTAGAGCCCTCTCGTGTCCATGAAGTAAGGGCCATTGCGGAAGATCAGGCTCTTGTCTTCTTTTGATTCGAAAAGGAAGGTGAAGAAGCCCCTTCCGCAGAACCTGATGGCGATCTTTCCAGGGATCATTGAACTCCAGTTTCGCTCCACCCATTTCTGCACAGTGCGGGGAGAAGGCGAGAGGCCTGTAAATTGACTGACGAGACCTCTTTCAGATAAGGCTATTGCCGATTTTCTCGGGAGAGAAGGGGGCAAGATAACTTCAGGGATTTCATCCAATTTCTTGATAAACTTCGAGTGGGAGGGACGGGGTCTGGGATCCGAGGGATGGGAGAGAAGCGAGGCAAAGGCTTCCTCAGGAGACTCAGAGGACAAAGGCTGGGAGGCGGAGCCTGCCATTGCAGGCTCGCCTTAGAAGAAGAGGGAGGGCGGGACAACCTTTAGGCTGCCATACCCCGAAGGAGGCAGGGAGAAAAGAAGGGCGCCCAGAGCAGAAGCGCGAGAGCAGAGGGCAGGCGCAGCGAGAGGCTGAAGCAGGGCAGCAGAACCCTAGCAGATCGGGTCAGGGAAAACCTGCGCGTAGCAGGCTAGGTCAGAGGGCCAGGGCGCGCGCAGGCAGCAGCGCGATCCTTCAGAATAGGATCTACCTTTGTGTATCTACATTCTGAAATGTAACGGGGTATTTTCTCTATTTTCACACTTTAATGGTAAATATCATTATTTATGTGTTTTTCACTAAATCACAGTCATTTAGTGTTAAGGGGTAATCTTGGAATTAAGCACTAAAATACTTATTAAGCACTTTACTTAAATTTGATTTAATGCACGTGGTTATATTGGAAAAGTGGGTTTTATGAGCGAATGTGGTTATCGGGTGAAAGAAAGATGTAAGTGGTAATTCGGGGTGGTCACCCGATTCCATTAACCAAGAGACATGTAGTGTTCGAGTGGAGAGGGAAAACCGCTTTATCGGGCAGGTAATCCCCATGCAAGTGGCTCACCAGATATCACGGATAAGAATATCTATTCATGGTAGTTGACAACTTTAGAAGGATTTTTATTTTCATGCCCTGTAAAAAGATTGTTGGTCAGTTACCATTGTTTGAATGGCTTATGTCTTTTGATATGTTGACATTGACGTTAATCGGACTAGCATTAAGGAATAGAGCTTGCAGTAATTTCTCAGGTAGCATATGGGATCAAATCCTACATCGAACCTTATCCACTAGAAAGTGCTCTGAAATAACTTTCCAACAGTGGGTTGAAATATGCAAATGACCACATTGATCAAGAGTTATTGAATGGAAAATTTAGTCCTAAGTAGGTCATAATATTAGAGTAACATGGCATATTGTGACCTTGGGAGGATAGAATATCAAAGGTTAGAGTCCCTTATAATTCTTTTGAGAAAGGGTTTTTATTTGATATAGGAATTCATAGCACATAAGGATTTGATATTGGAACCTCAGATATGACGAAATATTAGAATATCTGAAGTTGCAGGTCATCCAAACATCGAAGGTTGGAGGACACTATAAACTTGGAAGGTAAAGGTGATCAAAATCTCGGAACCTTGTAATTCCTTATAGATTGAAATTCCTTGAAAGGGACAAGGTTTGTGAAGGAAAAGAAATAAAAAAGAAATCATTAAAAAACCAAGGACTAATGGACACCTTCTCTCTCCTCAAATTGGACACATGGCAGCAGGTGGCGTGTCCTAGGGAGCTAAAATGGCAAGCGAGATTAGTAGATGTGGCTATACAGTGGAAACGTGGCAATTTTATTAGGCATTTTCAGTGGCTTAATGGGGAAAAATGGGTGACACATTTCAACAATAAGGAGGTTCCGTGTGGAGTGTTGACAACAACATGACATCATCATGGAGGTCAACATATTAGAGGTTCGAGTTTTCATAACTCTTGTCTAGTTATTTTATAAAAAATTTATGATCTGATAAAGGGTCTCCAATGTGGAATGCCACTCAGTCATGAGGACCCAAAGGACTAAGAGCGTAGAGAATGCTGAGCACCTAAGTGTTGTGTGATGCCACATGGGAAGCATTTCAGAGGTTGAAACTTTAGAAATTGACAAAGATCTTAGAGAATTCTGAGTACCCAAGTGTTGTGTGATGCCACATGGGAAGTATTTGAGAGTTTGAAACTTCAGAAATCCTTCGTAAACTATTTTGAAGAAAAGTTACAATGAAAGGGGCTCTGATGTGTTGGAGTGTTGTCAAGGGGACTAATATGACCAAGGGTGTAGAGAAAGGATGGTGTTAGAGATCCATTTGGGCACATGAACCCCAAATAATAGATCAATACTATTAGGGCCCATCAACCCCTAATACATTTGTTACATGTCGTAAGGAAGTCAACCATCAGTATCCCTAGCTTCCCAAGAAGTTCCATCACTGAAGTCATCTAGAAAATGCCTCTAAGAAGATCAGCGCAAGTAGGCCTTCATTAGGGTGTGTTGCAGTGCAGACCATACACAGATACGGTGCTATGTAGCGTATGTGGTCCCTCTTTGGCATGTGCTAGGCGAATTTGAGAAAATGTCCATGAGGGTTTGAAATATTCCTTATCCATTGGGTGCCTCTAGAATTTTGTCAAGCCTTTCCACTCCTTTGGGTTCATATTTGGATGACGAAGGGAGTTAAGGAACATCAATCCCTTTATCCCTTATTCCATGGAACTAAATTCGAAGTTTGGGATGGCATTCATTATCACCATTAATGGCATAAATTCCTTCATTCGCCTATAAAGAGACCACTCATCTAAGTGTTCAGGGGCTGGAAATTATTGAATTATATGGAGATGCTATTAGTATGAGACTTGAGTAGATTTCAAGAATTGTAATGATGTCAAAATTTCTTTCTTGTTATGAGGAGAGGATGGGATTGAACTCGAGGAGTGATGCTGAATTAGGCAAATTGGGTTGTAGCTCTTCCTTTTACTAATAAATTGTTCAAAGCTTTTTCCATATGCTTGTATTGTCCATTGATTCTTTCATATGTTTATCATGTACATGATTCCATGCTATTTTTAATCAATAGATCATTATCATAAGCTTTGATGGGTTCTTGTTTCTGTCTGTGTGTAGGTACTTTTCAAGCATCCTAAGTATGGAAAGGAGTGACAAAATCGGTCAAGAGTGAAAGCTACAAGTACGCTTCTCTGTTCTATTATTTTATGTATTGATTATAGAAAAGGTAGAGAATTCTTTGAACTATTATTCTAGACTTAGCTACTAGTATAGGGCTTTATCCGTTTATCCGTAGACGCTAAAACTTCCCAAGACAAATTGGTGACTCCACTAGGGACCTATCATCCATATTAATAGCTTATCCACCTCCTTAGACACCTTGATATACTTTACTTGTTGTAATTCAATCCTTTGCATTGAGTTGTGGTTAAAATTTGAGGTTAGATGATTCTTGAGTGGCCTCACAGGAATCAGTGGAGGCTAGCCTTAGAGATAGTGCTTTGCAGCATAGTTAGACCTTCTTTGACCTGTGCTGATTAACCTTGAAATATTTCAGTCAGCATAGTTGGGCCCTCTTTGACCTATGTTGATTAGTGCATATAAGCCTTCTCTGACCTGCGTTGATCAATCTTGAAATCATTGAAATCAATCCAGGCTTTACTGAGAGACAGTTCTCTGCAGTGCAGTTAGCCCCTCTTTGACCTACATTGATCAACCTTAGGTCAAATTCTGAACTTTGGATTGAGTTTTTGCCAAAATTCTTCTAATTTCTTACTTGCTGAATTTCAATGATGTCATGTCTCAGAAAATAGGTTTTCATCTCCTTAACCAAGCCTACTTTGATCGTATTGATTAATGTTTCTTTAATTTTTTTGTCATTATCAGTCTATAGTCAATGCTAGTTTTTGCTTAATTGGTCTTTGTCGAAAGAAGGTGTCACAAAGTCATCTTTTCCTCCGAAAATTTAATTGTCATAAACTCTTCATTCATAAAATATTGATTGACTGATGTGTGCATATGATTAATCTTTGTTCCAAAGAAAGTGTCGTAAAATCATTTTTTCCTTCAAAAATTGAGTTTTCGTGAAGTCTTAATTCATGAAAGATCGATTGGTTGATGTGTGAATATGATTAGTCTTTTCAATGAAAGTGTCATAATTCCTCATTTCTTTGAAAACGAAAGTGTCGTAAAGTCTTCCTTTCCTTGAAAAGAAATTCTTGCAAAATCATCATTTTTATGAAAAGAGTTTATTGATTGATTGTACGTTAGTTTTCCTTTCTGTTCGTTCACACTAAGGGAAATCGAAAAAAAATACATGCATTGTGCATATTAAAGTTTGTGAATGCTTGATAGGAATAGCTAGGGAAATTTCTTTAGATGTGCTCTTTTCTCTTTGTCAAAGATCTGATTGCTCTACCCATATTCACTAAGGATTTTCATTGTTAAATTGAATGGAAAGAATGATTATCATATTAGTTGCACTTTATGAATTCAAACATACATCACGTGGTTAGCCTTGAAAGGAAAATTATAAAGAAGATCAACTTAAAATTTATCTGAATTTACCTAATGGAGCTTTGTCACCTAACGAAAAACATTTAGAGGTCTAGGCTAGAGATGTATTTCAGTGTCATAAAATAAAGAAGTTGTCACTAACTTGTCTACAATACATCCCAAGTGTGATACCTCATTCCACATACGTGAGTATATTGTAGCTCGTCCACGTACCTTCAGGTATATAGGGTGGTGTTACGGTACGTAAAGTATATGGCAATGCTCTCACTATGTAGTTTTGCATTAGACAACGCTTATATGGACCGGGCCTCCATGTACCTTCAGGTATATATGGGAGGACAACTGTAGGTTTCTATCCATCCTTAG
Source organism: Pinus taeda (assembly GCA_000404065.3). Taxonomy (NCBI): domain Eukaryota; kingdom Viridiplantae; phylum Streptophyta; class Pinopsida; order Pinales; family Pinaceae; genus Pinus; species Pinus taeda. The sequence goes on from APFE030645961.1 coordinate 33,097, forward strand.
GTAACCGATTCAGCCACCTTATACACTGTGATACATTGAACACAACATTTGGGGAGATTTCGTGCCCGTACTTCTTGGTTCATGAGAGGTATTTTCTAGTTCACAATTGCTTGGTAAAACTTTTGCCTAGATTATCCCTCTTTTGTTTCTATTATGTTTCTTTGATTAAAATAAAATTAATTGATCGTGGATAACATCCTCTGCACTCGCTCCTTAGTTAATCTTAGGTTGAAACATATGGCGACAAATCCGGATTCCACCAATCAAGGAATTCCTTTTGATGGTAATCCTAGTCTGTTTCCTTGTTTTGGAAATATTGGTGCTCCATATATGGCTACATTGTCCCTTCCAGGATTTACCATTCACTTGCTAGTATGGTTGTTTTCAACCTCCTTGGTTCAAAATGTCGTGATTCCTCCACAATCGTGTACACCTCCAACTAGACAAAATCAACCTTGAGTTGATCCTAAAGTTGACCCTCTGACTTCTTCCTTAGTTGTTTCTTCCTCCCCTTCTTCCTCTTCACCTGGAGAAAGTATTGGTACTAGTAACTAGGTGGCTAAGAAGAAGAAGAAAGGGAAGAAGAAGAAGAAGAAGAAGCAAATTCAACAGGGCGACAACAAAGTAACCATTTCTTTGAACGCAACATCTAATGGGAAACCCCCCATCAAGCCTCACAAAGTTTGATATCCACACAAACATTGTGCGGGACCATCTTCTTTCAAATTGTCCTAATATTCCTCATATCTTAGAAGAATGGTCTTCTCGTTCACATCATCATGTGTCATCAAATTCTAGAGATCATGTTGGTGACACACCATCAACTAGTAGTAGCAAAGTTCATGAAAAAATGGGTAAAGCTAAGTTTCCATGTAGGTTATGTGAAGGGAATCACCCCATTCACCTTTGTCCCTATCTGGATGAAGCCAAAAAAGAGTTAGATAACCATCTTGCTTGACCACAATGACTTCCATCTGGTTAGAGGAAACTTTCCTAAATCCTTCACTAGGTGATGAATTGATTGACTCAAATCAACCATCAGTCAAGCCCACTCTCTTTGAATGTGAATCCTATGATTCTATACCCAACCCAAATCAACAGGTCGAGGTAACGATTGAGTTGATTTCACCTTCAGGTAATCGCACCATTCCTGAAGAGAGTGAACATGATACCACTCAGGTTCTTTTTGTTTCTTCAGATTCAAATGTTCTTGGGGGAAATCCTCCTGTTCCATCAAGGCAGGAGGAAAATCCTACCGCTCTCGTATCTCAAGGGGTTAACTCTCCTATTTCTATGGTACCCCCTCCAAGTAGTCTAGTCACTTCCTTTGATTGGAATCGACTGGCAGGATTTCGCCTTCCTTCCTATGTGCCTTTCCAAATCATAGTACAAGTTTATAATATGATTTTATCAGGCACTATTATAGATGAAGGTGCATCAATGAGTATCATTTCCTCAACTTATTGGCAAGCACTTCGTTCACCACCGCTTGTGTTTGTTACCTAGAATCTATTAGGTTTTAACAGAGAAACTAATCAACAATTAGGGATCCTCCCTCAGCTACCTATTACTTTTAGAGGAAAAATAATTTATCTAAATGTGATGGTATTCCCAGGCCCCTTAGATTACAATTTACTTCCTGGGCATGACTATGTTTATGGCATGGGAGCAATTGTCTCCACACTCTTTCGAGTGATGTGTTTCCTGCATGAAGGCAGAATTGTCACCGTTGACCAGCTTTCATTTCCTAGTCCAAATATGGCTCCCAGTCAACGATCTTCCCTAAATGGTCCTTTTACCAATGGTATCATCCCTGTGCTGGGTTAATTATGTGGCAACCTATTCCATACCTACATGAACTAACGATCAGTTCAGTGATGTTGTGTATCATGTGCTGGAGGCATTGGAACCAAATCTCTGTTGCATGACCACTTATGAGTTGTGATTCAATCTGAGGCTAGTTCATTGTCTTGTGTCAACCTCGTTAAAAAATGAAACAAGGCTATATGAGGATAGTTCGTTGTCTTGTGTCAACCTCATTAAAAAATGAAACAAGGAATATGAGGATAGTTCCTTGTCTTGTGTCAAGCTCATTAAAAAATGAAACAAGGAATATGAGGATAGTTCTTGGTCTTATGTCAACCTTGTTAAAAAATGAAACGAAGGACATGAGGATAGTTCTTTTACTACGTCAACCTCGTTAAAAAATGAAACAGGTCCATGAGGATAGTTTTTGGTCTTGTGTCAACCCCATTAAAAAATGAAACAAGGAAATTGAGCAGAGTTTCTTGTCTTGTGTTAAGCTCATTAAAAAATGAAACAAGCTCCCAAGTTCCAAGTTGAGTCTTTCAGTATTCTAGTTGAGTATTTCACTTGATCTTTTAAACGAACCTTCATTCTATCCACCTGACAGCCATGAGTAGTATACTTAGGTGAATGTAATGAAGATTTGGGGGCATGCACCTAATGGTAAAGTTGAATTTCCCTGTAGGTTATGTGAAGGGAATCAACCAATTCACATTTGTCCCTATCTGGATGAAGCCCAAAAAGTGTTGGATAACCGTCCTGCTTCACTGCAGCGACTTCCATCGGGTTATAGGAGACTCTCCCTTTCATCATGCTGGGGCATGTAAACCAATCCAAGCATAGTTTTTCATTTCAAGCCTGTGTAAAAATTAAACTTAATTCAAGCATAGTTTTTCATTTCAAGGTTGTGTAAACATGAAACTGAATCCAAGAATAGTTTGTTCATTTCAAGCTTGTGTAAACATGAAACGGAATCCAAGCATAGTTCCTTATGGTTCAAGCTTGTGTAAAAATGAACCCATTTCGATTTTAACCCTTATGATTGCCATTCTATCAGACTTTTCTATTAGATGAGCCTTGGTTGTTTCATTCCATCACCACCATCGCTTTGGCCGATCATATGCTTTCACTTGGTTTTTTTACCTCTTTTGAGGAACAGTTGCAACAAGTGGTCCTATTAGCCATCCTCTTCACATAAATAAACATGTTTTGAGAAGTTCCAATATCAGTGAAACTGGTTTCTACCCTAGTCACCACTCGTTCGTCAAAGAGGAGCCTTCTTTAAGATCTTTTTAGATTCTCTAAACATGAAAAGATTGTTGAGCGCTTGTCCTTTCCAGCTCGTTAATGGATTGGAAATGATATCTCTCTTGTATTATTTTAAGTCTTTTCGAACATGAGAGATTATTTTACAAAAAATAACTTGTGGAGTTTTCTATTAGTCCCTCTTCAAAATATCTAAATATGAAAAGGATCGAGTTATGTTTGTATTTAAGCTCGTTAAAAACATCAAATAGCGACAAACTTGTCCATTTAGACAAGACCGAGTTTCACCTTCACTAGACTCGTTAAAACATCAAATAGTGATGGATTCACCCAAAGGGTCAAATTATACAACAAGCATATGTTATCATCCTCAAGCTTGATTAAAAATAAAGACGTATTGGTCAACAATCACTAGAGAAAATTGGAAAAAGGGGGAAACACTTTATGGTAGCAAATCGCTCTTGAATATGACACTTTCACCTCATCACCATGACTATGTGGGTTGGGGCATTTAGCTTGATGGTTATCATACCATTGGTCTATCATACCATCCATTAATTTGTTGTGGGTCAATGCTACCAATTCATCTTAGTGTCACCGACATTTTTAGGAGAAGTCATTCAATTCAAACTTCATCCTTTGCAATACAGTAAACCTTCATTTTCGTGACTGCCATTCCTGAACCTTCTGTCTTCAACCAATTTTCATCTCCAAAGTCATTCACATTGTTTCATATCATTGATGTGGGATACATCAAGGCCCTCCTGCGATGAGTCACTTCTTGTCGGCATCGACACGTTATCCAAGAAGTTGACTTAGAAACACCCCTTCAGTACCTTAAGGCTTGCATACATCAATGGCAAGTTTCTCGCTTTCACTGATAGGTTGACATCACTGGCCTTCGACCGAAAGACTTTGTATGGTGTTTGAAATTAAATCATTTATTCACACCATGCGAAAAGTACTATAGTACCTTGAGGGTCATCATCATTATCAGTGATTCTTCTCATGTCTGTTAACGACTTACATCATTGGCTGGTAATCAGACGATGTCTTCCCATGTTTGACTTCACAACATCTATTCAAATGGTTAGACTTGTACTTGAGCTAAAGGTTGAATGAGATTGAAGAACCTAGATCTAGTTTCATACATCCAAGCTGTGATATTTTCAGGAGTACTAAATCAAATGTACAATGGCCTTACATTCATGGTCATCCATTCATGGGTCTATATCTATAGACAACTATATTTGTACATGTAAGGAAAGTTTATAAGTTGAGCATGGTTATGCCTTCCCTAAGCTATTTCATGAGAAAAACAAGTTATCATGACATATGTATTGTAATCGATGTAGGTCACCTTCTACTTCGAAACCTCCTCTCCTCATGATAAAGTATTTCACTTGACATATGTATTTATGACTTCATGCTTTAGGGGGAAATTGTTACAGATCCATTCATGCACAACAACCCCAACTAAAAAATGAGTACTATTATGGCCCATCAACCCATAATATAGTTGTTACATGCCCTAAAGAAGTCAACCATCAGAATGCCTAGCTTCCTAAGAAGTTCCATGATTGACATCATCCAGAAACTGCCTCTAAGAAGATCAGTGCAGTTAGGCCTTCACTAGGGTGTGGTGCAATGCAGACCATACACTAATAGGGTGCTATGCAGTGCACTTGGTCGCTCTTTGGCCTGCTTTGGGTGAATTTGAGAGAATTTTTGTGAGGGTTTGAAAGATTCCTTGTCCATTGAGTGCCTCTAGAAGTTTCTCAAGCCTATCCACTCCTTTGGGTTCATATTTTGATGAGGAAGGGAGTTAAGGAACATCAATCCCTCTATCCCTTCTTCCATGGAACTAAATTCCAAGTTTGGGAGGGCATTCATTATCACCATTTATGGCATAATTTCTTTCATTCACCTATAAAAAGACCACTCATCTAAGTGATTAGGGGCTAGAAATTATTGAATTATAGGAAGATGTTGTTAGTATGAGACTTGTGTTGATTTCAATTGTTGTAACAATCTCAAAATTTCTTGGTTTTTATGAGGAGACAATGGGATTGAACTCAAGGAGCGATGCTGAATCAAGAAAATTGGGTTTTAATTCTTCCTCTTACTTATAAAGTGTTTAAAACTTTTTCCATATGCTTGTATTGTCCATTGATGCTTTCATATGTTTATCATGTACTTGATTCCTTGCTATGTTTAATCAATAGATGATTATCATTTGCTTTGATGGGTTCTTGTTTCTATCTATGTGCAAGTACTTTTCAAGCAGCTTAACTACAAAAAGGAGTGAGAGAATCGGTCAAGGGAGATAAGTAATAAGCAAAAGCTACAAGTAGGTTTATATGTTCTCTTATTTTATCTATTGATTATAGAAAAGCTAGAGAATGCTTTGAAACATTGTTCTAGACTTAGCTAATAGTCTAATGGTTTAAGCATTTATCTGTAGACACTAAAGCTTACCAAAACAGATGGCACCTAAGTACTATGTAGAAGATCTAAGGTTGAGGATTTTCGAACTCTGCTTTAAATGAACTTTGAAGAAAGTTACGATGTGGGGAGCTTCGATGTGTGTTGGAGTATGGACATAGAAACTAGAAATAGCCAAGGGAGAGAGATATACATAGAGAGATAGTCCACTGATAGGATCATAAAGGTCCGAGCACCTAAGCACTAAGTTGGTAGTCTTATGTAGCAGTCATATGAGAAATAAAATCATAAAGGGGATAATTAATTAAGGGGATAAATGCATCATAATTGCATGATTTCGTAACATTCTTTTAATATGAGTTGCAATAATCTATGGCTCTGATACTGCAATACAAAATGTTAAAAAGTGAATGGGTCAACAAATAGAGAGTAAGTGCATGACAAAGGGATTTGGATGATTGAGTAATGGCCACTTTCAAACATAGTTGGGTCAAGGAAGTGAGGATCATGACATGCACGAATAGATAATGGAGTCTATCTCAAGAAGAAATAATACATGTCTAATCTTGTTTGCATGCTTCAATGAATTAAAGGAAGAAAAAATCCATGTTGGAGTACATTATGAGCTATGTGGTAAATTAAATAAGCATAGGGATCCTTGCCACAGTGTGTAGGTGGTATGATATTAAATTCTCAGCATGGATGATCATATTGAGAGTTGGTAAAGTGCTCATAAGTCCATCCTCATGCTTAATACAGTGATAGAACTCAATCACTAGACACAAAAGTAGTATAGAGGTGTCATATAGGGCTACACATAGGGAGTGTGGAAATAGGAAGAAGAGACAACATTGAGCAGAGTTCAGCAAAGACAAAATTGAGAACAATGTAGGAGAGGAATAAAACCAATGATTATAGTTGAGAAAAGTTGGGAAGATAGCAATTTGGTATGTGTAGAAGAGAGTGGAGTAGAGGGTGTGTTAGGTGAGGAACTGGGCCAGGCATTGAGGTGAAGAAAGGTCATACAGATAGCATGTTTGATAGAATGCCAAGAGAAGAGTATATGTTGTTGTTGATAGAGGAGAGGGTGTTGTTGTGTGTGGTTGATAGAGCCAGTGGAACTGTAGAGGACCAAGAGAAGATGTATGATTCTGTAGTGAACTTGATTGGTGTTTCTTTGTATATGTATTTTCCCCTATTTTGAGTTTGAAAATTGTATGGAAGGAAGAAAATAGGTTGAAGTAGGTGATGGCCTAAATTCATAAGGGGCCAGCTTCTCAAGGTAAGCATTTTATTTCTATCCTAAGGGGGTCGGTGCCTCCTGTGGGTGAGTGCTCACAAAAAAGTTGATGTAATTAATTAGGTTCTTAATTTACATGATAACAAAAAACATATTGGTGGTTTTCTCCCTTTGGGTTTTCACGTAAAAATATTGATGTCAATATATGTATGTTTCTCATGTGATGGATTGTATGTACATGTGAATGTCTTATGTTACTATTCATTTTGATTATTGGTGGGCTCCAGTATTGCTGAAATAATGCTGCAACTCCAGGGACTCCTTTCTTTACTTTTATCAACCTGGTAGTTCGTAACAAACTTGAAAGGGACGATGTTGTATGCACAACTACTGGCTCTTGTAGTAGCTGTCACTTGGTCAGCTGGCACAAGTCCACTAGGATCTTAAGCCAACTTCTATGAGCTCTTAGAAGAAGATTTTTAATTGATGGATGAAAGCTAACTCGAAGGAAGCTAATCTACTTGCGGAAAGAAAATGAAAAGTCGAAAGAAAACGCAAACCCTAGCAAACCCTAATTTTACCAGCTAGCCCTACTGATGCAAGAAAGGGAATGCAAGCTATTGGGAGAGATGCCATTGACTTTTAAGAAGGTAAAATGCATGTGTCTAAGCTACGTCTATGGTAAAATCTGAAGAAGACATCTTTTTGTATTTTTGAACAAGTTGTAAGATTTATCATGCACGTGCTTTCACTATTTTTGGTTGTGCAGAGGTGGATCGGCGAGAAAAAATGCTTGCAGGAGGTTGGGAAGGTTCAGAGAGGGCCTAAGGGGTCCCTGACACCCTTCTAGAGAGTTTTCACAAAGTTTGGCTATCAAGAAACCACTTTCGTGAGCTTCTACAGGAAGTCTGCACGGGTTCTAGAGGATGTTCTGGAATTTCTACAAGATGTATGTAATTTTCTACAGGATGTTCGGAAATGGGATTTTGGAGGGTGGATGGAGGAAGAAAGATGAAGGAGTGGGTATGCAGGTGAGATAAGGGTGTGAGTAGGTCCAGGACTTGGGGAATGGAGCTAAGGAGTGGCGAGGATGGTTGGATTTGTTCAAGGAGAGGTGGAGCAATGTTGCACAAGAATATGGGAATTTAGGGCAAACGTGAGAAAATGGCAAACGTGAGGTAAGAATCCAAGTTGGAGGATGGAGCAGATGGGATTGATGGAGTATGGACAGATAAAGATGTACTACAGGTTCTCTGCAAGTTATTTTTCGAACTAAACAAATAAAGACTTGGAAAATCAAGGATGTACTTACTTTGACCTAATCTGACTTAGATAACAGCAAAGAAAATTAACAGAAGTCTGTTTGCAACAAAATCATGTGAAGTGACTATTCAACTCAGCAATCATGAACCTAAGGAGGCAACAAAAACTCATATCAAGTTCGGCAACTAAGAATCCAACACTACTAATTGCATGGTGAAGCAAAGACAGTGTTTTTGTTGGCAGCAATGTCACCTTTGTCCCAACTCACGATCTCACTGAGGGAGAGGTGAGATTAGAGGTGCTTGATGGCCTTTTTCTGAAGTTCTTCCCTATTATTAATCCATCAACTAAATCTGAACATGAAAAGCCTATATAATCATCAACCATGACCTATGTAACCAGTAAGATGTTAATCTCCTTAACATAAATTATTTTGAAAATACATAAAAATGAATAACAATACACAAAGGAAGCCTTAGCGCTTGGGTTAGGCCCAACCCCAAGAGCTGTAGGCCCCTAAAGAAACTTAGAACTGATGCCAAATAAAGCTGCTTTCCATGACTGAAAAATAACCATGTTCATAAGAATGTTATACAACAACAACTCCAAAATGAGCTTAGAAAATAGCAGCACTATAGTGCAGAAATGCAAAAGTCCAAAAAGTAACAACGAAGGCTGAAATCCTTCCTATTTATGCACTATGAGGGGCCTCAGCAGCCCTCCTTAACTCAAGCGGCTCGGTTGTTCAAACTGCTAGTAAACAGTCACTTTTCACCAAGTTGCTCGGCTGCTTTTAAGATTCATTTTGGTGGCCTGCTGAGCTCTAAATTGAGGGTGGAGATTTCGAGGAAGGGTCATTTAATGCAAGAGACATCCTTCCTATGAATCCTCACCCTTGCCCCTTCATGCTTGGCTGTCATCTGGCTCCTAATTACTTGGCTTTGTTCGAAAATTTGTCCAAAAAACCTGAAATAAACACATATTATCCTTGTTGGTAAAGTGACCACCCTCATTTGTTTAACTAACATAAACATACTCAAAAAACAAACACAAACTATGAAAAATGTTGGATTGATCAAGAAAAATTAGGCAAAATGAGCCCAATAAGTTACCCAATTCATGGTTCATCATCACCCACCTGTTAAATGGGCTGCTCATCCTCTGAGAAACTAGTCCAGCTCCTCATCCTTGATCGCCTTGAATTCCTCTCTCACATCGCAGGCCTCTGAGGTGATATCTTCTTCACGATCATGAAATCATGCCTTTCTTTCCAGTTCTTCCCACTGCATATGTTCCTCCTCTCCTTTAACTCCTTCCAGCAGCCCCAAAAGAAAGGGAGGATTGAATTTGATGCCGATCCAGTTGGCCTGAAGATTCTGCATGGACTATTTGTAGAGGGGTACTTTGGCCAAGGCCTCCCTCATCCTCATCGGGGAGTGATATTATCTTATTTTTAGGCTGTGGGACAGTGAATTCCACCTCCAGGAGCAAGCATGAACACAATTATCTCCCAATAATCTCTCCATGTCCTCGAAATGGGCTATGGCTTGAGATTGTCTCTCGATATAATCTGGTAGGGCCTGAGCATCATTGGCCAAGTGCTAGTGGGTGAATATTAATGCTAAGGGATCCTTCTGTTCTTCTCTAATCAATAGTGGTTCCTGTAGTTCCCTATCCATAACATTTGAGACCTCTGTTGCTCTCTTTTCTTCATGATTTAGCCAAGAGGCCATGGCCATAAGTTGCACATCTCCTACCGCACCATTGGGGTCCCACAAATTCATGTTGAGAAGGGTCAAATTATGTAGGTAGAACTCTAATAGTTTGGCCTTGTCCTCTGGTGAGCTGCTGTCACATAAAGCCACGAATTGATGGTAATTTTGAAATGGAGTGATGCCCCTTTAGGCCAAGGTGTTGATCTGAAACTGCAACCACTGATCCTTAAGGTATAGGGCATATGATTTGGCAAGTTGCCTACACTGCAAAGCTTCCATCGCCCTGCTGGCCATGCAGGCCAGTTGGGCCTCCCTTTCTTTCACTTGCTATTTCAGAGACTGTATATCCTATGCTGTTTGTAAGTCCTTCTCATGTAGCTGCCTAGTTAGTGTCTCAATTTCAGCCTGCAACCCATCTTTCTTTTGTTGTTCATCAGGGGTTTCTTTGGCTGCTGTGGGCTCCTCCTGTTTCTGCTATTCTCCCAAGGTGTGGGGCCTGTCTTCCTTAGATTGTCCCTGTGACTGTAGTTGCTCTTTAAGCAGCTCGTTTTCTTCCTGTAGCTTGACCCGCCGGTTTCTTTCTACATGTCGTAACATAGCCAATTCTTTCATTGCTTCTTTGATTTGTTCCTCCAAGGGACCTATATCTGCCACACCCTTGGGCTTGGCGATTTTCATCCAAATGTGGGTCCTCACTCTCTCCTCTTCTAGTGCAAAGAATAGTGGCACTGCGAATTTTTGGGGAATTATCTTCCCAACCTCTAGCATGTTATAGTAGGAGCCCAAGTTGGGTTGGGGGCTAGGTTCCACAATTTTTTTACTCTTCTCTTCCTCATGGGATGATTTAGCTACCTTTTCTTCCAATTCCTCGGTCTCCTTTAGTCTAGCCAACGTTTCCTATAGAATTGTCTCAACATCCTGTAGAGAGGTTTTTGTGTCCAACATTTTAAACTTTTCATTCTAGGTGGACGTTTTCGGGCTTCCCCATTCATAGGTGATGGATGCCTTTGGAGGAGATCTTTCCTTTTGTTTAATTGGGGTGTCCATAATTATAATTGGCTCTTTTGACTACGGCTGGGGTCTGCCAGTTTTTATCCACATGCTTCTTCTTGCCTTAAAATACATGGAAGGCTCCCTTTTCTGATTCCCTTTTTGCTCTGGTGTTGTGCTTAAGGAAGCTAGCACCGCTGCTACCTCCCTTACCAAAATCTTGGGTGATTTATTCTTTTGTTGCTCTGTTTCCATACTTCCTGTAGAAAGTCTTGTGTCAACTATTTTCAGGCTTCCTGTAGAAACTGTTTTCGGACATCCTGTAGAAACTAATTCAACTGCTTTGGTCTGCTTGGTTGGAGGCAGCTTTTCTTTTAATTTCTATGTGGTGGCCTTGGTTGTGCCCTCGTTTGCTTGGACTTTTTCAGTCCTCTCCGCTCTACCCTGCAATCATTTCTCTCTGGGTGTTTGTGCCACTGTCCCTCCCACAGCTTTAGGCTCAGCAACTTGGCCTTTTCCTCGTTTTTCTCTCTGTTGTTTTTGTGGTGGTCTATCCTGGGTTCCTTTGCCACTGGCTTTCTGTCCTGCCTTAGTGGTTTCCTTTTCTTCACTGTAGGATGAGGTGAATTCCTCGGCCAGAATTCTTATATCGTCATCTCTTGACATATTGTGGAAAATTTCCCCGGAGAGGGGAACAATGTAGGTATGGAAGGCATCTTCCACGAGGAGCTTGATGAGCCCATGATGGGCTAGTTGGTCCAGTGTCCCTTCCTTCAATTTCATGCCACATTCAACCAATGATTAAAGAAGAAAGTAAGGGATGCTCAGCTTCTGTTCTGGAGGTAAATCCATCCCACGTCTGAGCTCACTCAGCAACCGGACATGATAGCCGTAGACAATACTGAACCGCCCCTCACAAGTAATGTATTTCATGATTTGGAAACTGGCTTCACTTGAGAGAGGATTTAAGCTGCCTCTCCAAACCCCATTCTTATATTCTGAAAATTGTTCCTTGGGTAGGAATAATTCTTTTTTGGGTTTTTTTGGCCTAATGCCCTCTCCTCTTTGCTCCAGGGTATCCCCATTGGCAGATTAGTAACACGACTAATGAGTTCAGGGGTAAGATTTAAGGTCAACCCTCTGAAATTCACAGTGGCTAGTGTCTTTGATTTAGGTTGTAGGGACATTAAGAATTCCTCCGTTATCTCATCATCACGACCTTGAATTTTGTTGCAAAATGTCATCCAATTGGCACAGGTGAAGAGGTCCACTACTGCGGGATGTTCACACAGTTTTTTGGAATCCGAGGGTTCCTTTCCAATAAACCCCCCTGGCATGGTGAGAGTACTCTATTTCAATGCTCTAAGTAGAAAGGGACTGCTATTTTATGGTTTCCTCCTTTGATCTCCAAGACAGGATCTCCCAGGTGTTTATACTTTAACTTCGCACCAGTTTCCCGGTTCTACTGTTTTTGCTACCCAAGACTCTGCTGCCCATGTGTGGAGAGAGAAATTTGGTTTCCACAGACAGGGTAAAACACTTCAATTTTTACTTCTCATAATACATACAAACATGCGAATTAAGAAAAAATAATTATATACAGGTGAGCCTTCACAGTGAGTTATCTTTTCTACATGAGGATTTTTCTTAACAGGAACTGTGGAGGATAATTATGACGCAAAACCAACCGAGAAACTTCGTGCAACACACAGGCAACTGTTGTTTTCAACTCACAAGCAAACTTGTCTCTAATTCTCCTACTCCAGACAGTTCAATTCACCACCTTTATAAATATACCATGCAGGGAAGAGTGTTTTCGAGCCTACCTTTCTCAGAACTCCAAATTCAATGCAGAAAGTCCAGGTTTCTCTGATCCGAAAGGCTATGCCATACTTCCTATAGAATTTCTTCTTGTAGAACGCTCGGTCGGCTTCTGTAGGATGTCACTGCGCTTCTAAATGAGATTTGTATGCAAGAGACTTTTGAAATAGGCCAAAAAGCTCGGTGGAGGATGACGAGTTAATAGATTGCGGAAGCAGAGGACAAGTACTTCGGCCAAGGATGTTGCAAGTGCAAATGAAGAGCGAGTGTGCGAGTCTTCAACCAAACATTTTGAACTACGACGCAATTCATGGCGAGGGGGTGAGGTGGCCGAACTGAACCGTTATCCAACGTCATGGCCATCATTTTTCTGCATGTCCCTGGCCGCCATTACCTCCCCTCTGCCATTAACCGCCGCCACCATTGTCAGTCCGCCGATTTTCCCTGACGGGACATTCCACACGTGTCGGCTGCACAGTTCATTGGTGAGTTTGAATGTAACTGAGCTTGTTCAGATCCCACGAAGTGATGTAACTAGCTGAGGGTGGCCAGTTGACTGACCACCGAATTTGTTCAATCCAAACCATTTTCACAGACATGCAGTTTTTGAAATATTGTTCATGCAATTGATGAATGAGGTTAGACACTTATCTGCGTGGCTGTGGATGCGTTATGCAGACTTCAGGACTTGGAACCACTACTTCGCTTGCTGCTCTTTCCTGCACGGGTGCTAGAGCCCATTCCTTCATTTGTTGATGTTGTATGCACAACTTTGGAACCCGATCCTTTGGTTGTAAATGCTGCATGCAAAGGTTCTGTCTGGATTCAGCTGTTGAGGATGTGTTCACGTCCAAGCGGAGCCTTTTACATGTCCCTTGTGTCGATTTCAGCTGCCACTGACTCCAGAGTATGTGCTCCAGACAGATCAGCTGCTATAGGATTCTTGTAGGATGTCCTGTAGCTGCTTCTCCTCCTGGGATGCAGGCTAAACGAGCAGGAATATATTCACTAATGAAGAGTCTAGATGGAGCTTGAACAGGTAGAGTGTGCGAGCCTTTGCTTCTTTATTTGTCCCTTGGAAAAAAATTTCAATCTGAGGAAAAGAGGGCTCTTTGTATGATTGTGTAGGAACACATAACCAGGTGGGTGCAATGGAGGTGGAAAGAGGTGAAACAGGGGTGACATACGGTGATGGATTGAATAAAGGGGTAGCTGCAGGCCTAACTAACTGATCCCAACCATCATATTTCCTTTGAAAATCAAATTTAGCTCGCCTGAAGGTTCTACAGGATTTTTCCTGTAGAAATATAGAACTTCTTGTAGAAATCCCATAACTTCCTGTAGAAAATGGAATCTCGACCCGAAATGTGATCAAATTCTAGGAAAGGTAGGTGGCCATGGAGGGAGTGTATGTAGGGATGTCTTGGAGCCTGGTATGGACCCCTGTCCTTGTTTTGCATGCCCCTCTTTACCTGCAATGTATTCCCTACAACCTACAATTATTTCACAGAGATTAGGCCTGTTTTCTCTTCCTTTTTTTCTTTCTCTTTCAGTTTTTTTTTTTGAGAGAGACAGCTAGGGTACCTCCATGAGGTTTTCACCCTCGTTATCTGCCCTGGGCACCTCAAAGAGGTTTTCACCCAAGGATCTTTATTTTATTCCACATTTTTTTATTTTCCAGAGATAGCTGGGGTGCCTTCATGAGGTTTTCACCCTCACTGTCTACCCCAGGTGCCTCAAAGAGGTTTTCACCCAAGGATCCTTTTATTTCCTATTTTTTTTTTTTTTGATGATGAAGGTGTGGGTGGAATAGAGGCAGAGCCCTGCTCCACTACCAACACTTCCTTTTCCAAAGTTTCAATGAACTCCTGCCTCGAAAGATATTTCCAGTAGATTTTCAATCGATGCCCATTCATGAGCATGGTGATGGCTTCTTCATCAATGGCCCTGATGAGGACTGAACCATTGTAATTACATTTATCCACTGTATATGGTCCTAACCATCTTTTCCTCAACTTCCCTTTGAAGTCCTTGTATCTTGAATCATAAAACAGTGCCCAATCTCCTTGCTGGAATTGCTTTTCATTAAGGTTTCGGTCATGCCATATATTCCTCTGAAGTTGGACTACTTCTGAGTGGAGGAGGGCCTGCATTCTTTGTTCATCTAATCCATTTAGCTGTAGTAATCTTTCACGTTGAGCATGGTTGAGATTTAAGTTCAACTGAGCTGCCACCCTCAATGTGTTGTACTTGAATTCTATGGATAGCAAAGCATTCTTCCCGTAGACCAGCTCATAAGGTGTGAAACCTGTTGTAGTATTCCAAGTGGTGTTGTAGGCCTAGCTGGACTCAACAAGGTGATCTGCCCAATCATTTCTACTACTACTCACCACCTTAGTCAAAATCTCTTCCAATGCTCTATTAGTGACTTCCACCTGCCCATTTCCTTGTGGATGATATGGGGTGGAAGTTCTGTGCTTGATCTTGTGATAAGCGAGCAGGTCCTCAATCAAGTTAGAGTTGAACAGCCTTCCTTGATCGGTGACTAACTCTCTTGGGTATTCAAACTTGTAGAAGATATTCTCCCTTAAGAACTCAGGCACTTTCTCTTCTGTCACTGCCTTGATTGCCTTTGTTTCTGCCCACTTTGTTACGTAGTTGGTGCACACAATGATGTAAGACCTTTGCTTTGAAGGAGGGTTGATAGGACCCACAAAATCCATGCCCCACTTCTCAAATGGCTCGAAGGTCACTTGAGACTGGAGGGGCATTTCATCCCTTGGAGTCGGTTTCCCCATCCTCTGACATCAGTCACACTGGCGGATGTATCTTCTCACATCTTGATGAAGAGTAGGCCAATTGTAGCCTGCCTGTAGAAGTTTGAAGGAAGTCCCTTTTGATGCAAAGTGGCCTCCACAGGGTCCATCGTGACTGGTTAGGAGGATGTTAAAAACTTCCTCCTCCCTAACATAACGCCTCAAGATCTGATCTGGGCCACGTTTAAACAGGTTGCCCCCGATCCAAGTGAAGGGGGCACTTTTCCTCACAATTTTTCTCTTCTCCCTTGAGGATAGATGCGGAGGGAACTGTGCTGAGACCAAGTAGTTTGCTATGTCAGAAAACCATGGAGAGAGTACTGAGATAGCAAACAGGTGTTCATCTAGCATCTAGTCATCCACTATCCCTTCTTCACCTGTAGGAAAATCCAATCTAGACAGGAAGTGAGCAACAACATTTTCCTTACCTGGCTTGTCGACAATAGTCAAATCAAATTACTGCAACAAAAGTAACCATCTAATGGTACGAGCATTTACATCAATCTTATTCATTAAATATCTAATCACAACATTATCAGTGTGTACAAATGTTTGATAACCAATGATGTAGTGTATGAACTTGTTTAGGGAATGGACTACGGCCAGGAACTCTTTCTCGATTACAGTATAGTTCATCTCCACCTTGGACAAGTTGTTGCTGACAAAGTATGTGGCATATGGAAATTTCTCCTCAACTTGTCCTAAGGCTACCCCTATGGCTTTGTTCAAGGCATCAGTGTGGATGTGGAAAGGTAGTGCCCAATTTGGACCTCTCAAGATCAAGGCGGATACCAACTTATCTTTCAACTCATCCAGAGCCCCTTGGAAGTCATTAGTCCATTTAAACTCAACATCTTTCCCTAAGAGGCTAAACAATGGCGAGGCTAGCTTACTGAAATCCTTGATGAATATTCTATAGTATCCTGCCAAGCCTAGGAAACTCCAAACATCTCTGATCTTTTGAGGAGGTGGAACCTTTTGGATGATAGCGATCTTGTTAGGATCCACCTGTAACCCTTGCTGAGAAATTGTATGACCTAGCACGGTCCCTTCAGTCATCAAGAATTCACATTTTTGGGGACTGAGGGACAGGTTCATCTCAATGCACTTGGTTAAAACCTTTCCTAGGTTAGTCAATGCTTCTTGGAAATTGGACCCATAAGGAGTAAAGTCATCCATATAGATTTCCACCAAATCGTGAACCAGTTCAACAAATATGCTCAATACTGCTCTCTGCAAGGTGGCAGGAGTGTTGCATAACCCAAAGGGAAGGACCCGGTAGGCAAAGGTACCCATGGATGTTGGAAATAATACTGAGGGGGGGTGAATCAGTATTATCAAATTATTTTCAATATATCTTCCTGATTTATACTTCAATTTAATCTTGAGATATTGGTCATTAATTTGTATGTTAGTACCATGTAATAATGAGCATGAATAAGAAAAACACATAGTGACACCAAAGAAAACCAAATATAAGGTGGAAACCCAATGTGGGTGAAAAACACCTGTTGCAATATGTCTCTATATTCTTTCAATTAGAAACTTCTTTTACAGTGATTTTGTACTGGTGCAGTCCTTTACCAGTACGCAGGCTGCAACCTGCAAAGAGATACAACTCTCTCTCATTTTCCAGTCTTTCTTGGAAGGGGGCTACAACCCCCTTAGCTATTTTACTTCTTTAAGGACCACGTTTCATGAATTTTCAAACTGGATCCAAGAAGATCAAATAATCATCAAGTACATGCAAATCACCCAATCTCCTTATACAATCAACCAATGAATCACCCAACTCTTGAGAATGCTGTAAACAGAAAAGTAATACCAGAAATCTAAACCCTGAATTTTGCAGCAATAGATAAAAGATAGTCAACAAATGTTTCAAGATAAGTCTGCAACTTCACCACGAGGGGCCTAAAAACATCCACAGCTCTTCTGAGTCTAAACTACGCAGATCCGCACTAGTCGTTCTTCTGCTCTACGTACTTCTGCTCCGACCCGCACCTTCATTGTCTGACTGGCAGTGTACCCCCGCACTGTGCCTTTTTCTGCACTGTGTAACTCGAACTGTGCCTTGTTCTGTGCTGTGTGCCACCCGCACTGCGCTTTCTCCTGCGCTACGTACCTCACACTGCGCCTTTTGCTGTTTTGTGTACCCTCGCATTGCGCCATCTTCTGAGCTACTTACCCCCACACTCACGCCATGGATTGCCTACAAACTTCTGATTAAGGCCAAATTAACAGTCCTCCAATGTGCCACAGTCAAGTCAGATCCACAGATTTGTTCATGCGCCCGAGAGATCACGAATTATCAATAGATTTTCCTTAAGTTTTCTCCTTGATTTAGATCTAGCTTTTAAAGCCAATTACCCAAACTTTCAGATCTTAATATATTCAAATTTCACAAGTGTCTAGCCAAGTGATCTCCTTTCCTTTTTATAGGCAAGCCTTTCATAATACCATGGTCCAAAACCATAATAACACAATACCATGAACCTAATACTTGGGATCAATACTTTTAGATGCAATACCATGGACCAAAACCATAGGATCAAAAACTGTCGAACTAAAACCATGAACCAATCATGAATATTCCCACATGCACACACTTTTATGCATTGGAGAGAGTGAAATTGGGGTCCGAATCTTCTGAACATAGCACCTGCGTTCATGTCTGCACTCCTCGGTCGGCGTACCTACGGGTCTGCAACTTCTTCTAGGATTACCTGCGGGTATCTTAATTTCCATGATTTTGAGAGCCTGAACTGAGATCTGCCACTATAGTGAGTTTCCATCAAGTACAACACCTGTGCTATAGTATGAAACCAGAATCGTAATGCCAACAATCTCGCCCTTTGGACTTGATGGTAACGTCAAGATCCTCAACGCCATTCTCCCCCTTTGACATCAAGGGAAAAGGGTTATGCTCCCCCTAATAACATGCTTAAGTCTTTGCTCTGCTGATAATGCTCCCCCTGACCAGATCCATAATCCACCATAAATTTCTTCAAGAAGAACCATAAACCACCATGACCATGAAAGAGATAGAAACATATTGAAGCAATGTTTAGATCATCATCCATGTTCTCCTTCTATGCTACCATAATGCCAACAATGCATTATATGTGCTCCCCCTAAACCTGTGCCATTCGATCTACGACCAATCCATAAACCAGCAAACGTCCTCGTATACCCCATATGAACCTCGTGTACAACCAACATATGAGATTCAACAACAAGATGATGCATCAACTACCCCCAGCTTTTGCCTGAGGTATTGAAAGGTCTCCCTGGGTAATGGTTTGGTGAGAATATCAACAACTTGTTCCCTAAAAGGAACATACTCCAACTTGACCTTTTGTTCAAGCACTTGTTCCCTGAGAAAGTGATACTTGATCAGTATGTGCTTGGTCTTTGAATGCATGACTGGATTCTTTGATATGCTGATTGCACTTGTATTATCACATAAGATGGAGATAGGGGGTGTACAAGTGATTTGAAAATTCTGCAAGGTTTGCACCATCCAAAGGAGTTGAGTGCAGCAAGATGCAGCAGCCACATATTCCGCTTCAACTGTATATAAAGTACTCGAACTCTGTTTGTTGCTGAACTAAGATACTAATCTAGAACCCATAAAGAATGTGCCACCACTTGTGCTCTTCCTGTCATGCACGCTTCTAGCCCAATCTGGATCTATATAAGCATGAAGTGTGAGATTTGTATCTCTAGGATAGCATAAGCCATAGTTTTGAGTTCCTTAAAGGTACTTGAAAATTCTCCTCACTGCGTGAAGATGAGTTTCCTTTCGATTTGCCTGAAATCTTCCAAGTATTCCCACTACATGCATGATGTCTCGTCGGGTACCTGTCAAATAAGTAGACTTCCAATCATAGACCTGTAGGTTGGTTGATACACTACTGCTGATTCATCATTTGTACTAAGGCTGCATCCTGTGACCATGGGGGTACATACTGGTTTTGCATCTTCCATGCCATATTTCTTCAAAATCTACTTGAGATACTTGGTTTGAGACAAGAAGATACCGCCTTGATTTTGTTGGATTTGCAATCGAAGAAAATATGTTAGTTCTCTAAGCAAGGACACTTCAAATTCTTTCTGCATCACCATGGCAAAGCTTTGACTCATAGCTTCTTCATTGCTGCCAAAGATAATATCATCTACATACACAACAAGTATTAGCAATTTGTCATTTTCAATTTTTATATAAAGATCACTGTCTGTTGAACCTTTTGAAAAACCTTGTTGATGGAGGTATTTGTCCAACTGGTAGTACCAAGCCCTTGGAGCCTATTTAAGACCATAGAGAGCGTTTTTCAGTCTGCATAGAAAATTTGGATCATTCCCAAGAATGAAACCATCTGGCTGCTCAATGTATACTTCTTCTTCTAAGTCTCCATTTAGAAAGGCCGATTTCACATCCATTTGAAATACTTAGAATTTCTGAAAGCTTGAGAGAGCAAGGAAGATTTGGATGGCCTCAAGTCTAGCAATGGGAGCAAAAGTTTCTTCAAAGTCTATTCGTTCTTGTTGAGCATACCCTTTACAGACAAGTCTGGCCTTGTTTCTAATTACTTCCCCATTTTCATTCAACTTATTTTTGAAGACCCATTTTGTCCCTATGACATTCTTATCTTTTGCTCTAGGAATCAACTCCCAAGTGTTATTCTTTTCGTTCTTCTCAAGTTCTTCATCCATTGCCTTGACCCAACATTCATCTTTGCATGCCTCTTTTACATTTTGTGGCTCAATGGTGGAAAGCAATGCCAAATAGCTTGAGGCTTCTGCAATTGTTCTTCTAGTTTGTACACCTGCTTCTTTCTGCCCCAAAATCTGAGACTCTGGATGATTCTTCTGAATGTACCTAGATGGAGTTTTCTCTTCTATCCTTATCTGTTCCTCTGGTGCCTCTTGAGGTTCTTCTTCATCATCTGTCTGATTTGGAGAGTAGTCTTCATCCTCTTCAATATTTTCATGATTTACTTGCCTAGGGATGTATCCTTTTTCATCAACCACTACATCAATGCTGTCAACAATTCTTCCAAGTATTTTATTATAACACATATACGCTTTGTTGTAGGGAGAATACCCAAGGAGAATACCTTCATCTGCTCTAGGTTCAAGTTTTCCAAGTTGTTCATCAGTATTCTTAATATAGCATTTACTCCCAAAAATTTTGAAATGCTTTACCGAAGGAGTCTCACCATACCAGAGCTCATGCAGGGTTTGAGTGTTGTTCACTCGGACATTTGTTTTGTTAAGAATAACAACCGCGGCATATGCAGCTTCACCCCAAAAGGTTGCGGGACTTCCAGACTCATCAAGCATAGCTCGAGCCATTTGTTGGACTGTTCTGTTCATCCTTTCCACCACTCCATTTTGCTAAGGAGTCCTAGCT